>JABUQX010138686.1:30000-34864 GCA_015478945.1 Trachelipus rathkii
GAGGGGCGGACTTGCAAGAAATGTTGAACAGATGGGATGCCCAAATTGGTGAAATAGGTATGAAGATGAATACGGAGAAGACGGATGTAATGAGAATAGCTAGAGAAAGAACAAAACTGAACATCAATATAGAAGGAAGAGGACTACAGCAGGTGTATAAATTCAAACACTTGGGAGTGATGATGGAGGGGTGAGGAGATCAGGGTGAGGAGATAGTACATACAGTAATGAAAGAAACAGCTATACCAAAAGAAGTGAAAATGGTGATCTACAAAACAACACTGAGACCATTACTAGTGTATGGATCGGAATGCTGGTCACTGAACACAACACAAATGAGAAGAATGGAGGCGACGGAGATGAGGGTGCAGAGATTGATTGAGGGAGTTACCCTGAGAGATAGGCGGAGAAGTGAGGAAATACGGAGAGCTGAGAAATGGATCAATAACTAAACATATACAACAGAATCAACTAAGATGGTATGGCACATCAAGAGAATGGAAGAGGGAACTGGACCAAGAAGGATGCTGTAATGGATGCCCGTGGGCCGTAGACCGGCGGGCAGGCCTAAGAAAAGATGGAAGGACGCGGTGGAAGATGCGATGAACTTCAGAGGAGTGTCTATGGTGGATGTGGAGGAGAGAAGAATGTACGAAGATAGAAACCACTTGAGGAGGTTCTGCAGAGGCTACACCTGACAGGTCAATACAGATCTACCAGAGGGGATGGTAAATATATATATATATATATATATATATATATATATATATATATATATATATATATATATATATATATATATATATATATATATATATATATATATATATTTATATAAAAAACATCAATACACAGGACTGTTACGCCGCTTCGGTCGCAAATATGCTGGTAGACGCTTCGCTCCCCGTTTTACATACTACTTGTAAAGGTTTGTTTTTATAAATACAAATATAACTTCCGAGAAAATCCTCTCGATTGCTCTCATAGCTCAGTGGTTTGAGCGATAGACTCTGAGTTTGGAGGTAGCGAGATCGAATCCTAGACAATCTTTTTTTAAAAATTTAAAAAAGAACACTTTAAAAACAGTAAGACTTCCAAGTATTTATACTTAATGTCTCTGTAGCCGAGTGGGTTGAGTAACGACTACTCATGCTAGACGGTATAATACTATCAATGTTTTGTAAGAGAGAATTGCACTCGGTAGTTTGCACTACCGAGTGCAATTTTGCACTACCTAGTGCAATTTTGCACTACCTAGTGCAATTTTGCACTACCTAGTGCAAAATAATAACTTGAAAAATAATGAGGCTATTAAAATTTTGCAGGAAATTTAAAATTGATTTATAATAAAAAAATTCTATAATAAATATGGAAATAGTATGTTCATTACACAAACATGAAAGTAATGAAAATTGTAAATCATGTAATTTTTTAAAAAATTATAATCAAAATTATAATCATTCTAAGTATTATTATGAAGCTTCTCATTCGCAAAATAATTATGATAAACCATTAAAATATTCATCAAGAATATATTTAGAGAAAGTTATTGATAAATATTACAAAAACAATAAAGATATAAAAAATAATTATGATAAATTATTAAATCTCAACGATGAATTAGAAGAGACATTTCAACAGGAGATAAAGAATTTCAAAAGAAAAAATTCATTTAATGTTCATTTTAAAATTTATAAATTACTACAATTATGTGGTGTCAAATGTAATATATCTGATTTTCCGAAAGTTTCTAATAAAAGAGAAATTACATTAAATGAATACAATGAAATGTGGAAAAAAATATGTGAGATTAACAAATGGGAGTTGGTTGAGTAAAAAAGGATATTTGCATTATATTTAAAATTTTAAATATAATATTTTTCCTTTTAAATTTAGCTAGTCTGAATAGTTATCATGTGAATAATCATCATCTGAATCATCATCATCTGAATCATAATCACTTTCAAATATTGTTTTTGTTTTTATCGATCCATCAACTATCCCTATCAATGTTTTTAGAAACCTCACATAGTTAGTATATTTATTTAAAATGTCTCCTAATTCTTCGATATTTTCACTATCAAAAGTTTCTAGATCAATGATTTCTTTCAATCTATCAATGTCAATCCCATTAATTTTTGAGAGATTTTGAATAGTGTTCATTTATTATAGAGAAAAAAAGATTTTGATTACTTACAAAAATCTTATATCATGATATTTTCCACCCTGATATTTCATTTGAAAATTGTTCTCGTTGAAAAGTTTAATTTGATTATCGTTTAATTTATTCACATATCTTTTTGGAAGAAATACATTAGTATTCTCATCTTCTCCTATACGTAGAGTAGCGATGATTGATGGACCATATCTTGTATCTACTTTTCTTAATTCAACAATATCATAAGGAGCATCCTTAATTAAATCTGACAATTTTGTAGTATGTGAAAAATCAGATGTATAGTTCAAAATATTTAAAAGCTCTGATTTGTTTTCCATCTATTTATTATAGAGAAAAAAAAGTTTATATTGTTATGGTAAATTATCTCCATAGTTTCTTTTTATTTCAGGATCAGCATTATCAGAACTATATACTACATTTCCAAAGTCATCGCTTATAATAATATTTTTCATCTCTTTATTTTTTTCTTCAATGTCGTTATTAATTTTTGCTGAAGAAGCAAGTTCATAAATATTTGTATCATTTTTATTCTCAATCTCATTAAACTCAACCGTCTCAAGAGGTTCATCTCCTAACATAATATTTTTATTAATAAAATTATACCCTACAAAAACTTGAACAACATGCATTTTTACATTATTAGTATCAACGTTTGATTGAATCTGAATAACATCTCCTTCATTCAGACGAAGATCATTAACTCTGATTTTGGTAAAGAATTCATCTTGATATTTGTCTAAAGCTAAGGGATACTCATTTCCGTTAATTAACAATTTTACTGATATATGTTGATTTATATCTTGCGAGGTTAATATAACTGTATCAATGAATCCTTCATAAGGCATAACATAACCAGTTTTCTCAGAAGCACCTCCTTTCATACCGAATACGAATGGGAACTTTCCTGATTCTAATTTTGAATTTGTTTGAAAAATTATTGTTTCGTAAGCACATGTTTCTTTTTTAAAATTATTTATATTTTCACTAAGAGTTGAAATCTGTTTATTAATCGTTTTTAAGACGTTTTCAAAACCATCTTTTAACAGAACGTTATTATGCATATCAAAGAGTTGAGATTTTATTTCTTCAACAAATTTTTTAATATGATCACCTTCAGATTGTAATTCAGTTATTGATTTATTCATATTTCCCGTCTGTTTTAACATTTTATCAACCTTACTTCTTGTTTCTTTCACTAAATTATCTGTATAAATTTTTGTAGTAACATCGTTTTCTTCTCGAGGATTAGCCGCATTTGCAAGCCTTTTATTTTCGATATCAAAATTACCTTCCTCATCTAAATATTTAAATCCAATTCCTGACAGTCCTGGCCCTGGAGGTCCTCGAGGTCCTCGCGGTCCCGGTGGTCCACTTCTTGTTAGAGGTCCTTCACCAAAGTTGTTAACACTCATTTATTTTAGAGAAAAAAAGTTCTTGTAGAATTGAGTGAAAATTTAATTTCAATACAGTTACTCCGAAAAGAACGAATAAACACAAATGACCGCAAATAACTTCATTCAATTTTTGTATTTGATACGTTGAATAGACAATATCGCATTGTATATAATTTTCAAATTCAGTCGGAGGTTGAACACCGAATGAATCGAAATAATAGCATAAGTTATTACAGTTCTTAAACCAACATGTCCAGTGAGTTCCTGAACCTTTAATTGAATCCAAATTTAAGATTCCAGATCCCTTTTTATAGATTTTTTTTTGGAAGAGCATCTCTCATATAAATTCCTCTAAAGTTTGGAATTTTAAGCTCATTAACGTATTTCATAAGATCATATTGACTCAACGCTTTCATCGGAATATTCAACTTTTGTATGGTTTTAAAAATAAACCCTCGCCAGTTTTTCGACGAGGGTATGGTTTTAAAAAAAGACCTTTTCCATTTGTTTTCTTTTTTCCATTTGAAGGTTATGCCTTCTAGTTTCTTCTAATTGCTTTTGTGCCGTTTTTTATCATTTACAGTTTTAGCAATAGCGCTAGCTCCACCAGCAAGAGAACCGATTGCACTTGCAGCTGCTAATAATGTTGGAAGCGTTATTATAAATCCTCCATGTTTTGCCAAGGCTGTTACTTGTGATATGCTTAATTTTAAATTAAATGGTATACCTTTTAAAAATTTAGCTTTTTGAGTTAGAGTTAGGAGAAGAGATATGTTTCCTTTATCCTTCGGATTAATTCTAAATGATATAGAAGATTTTTTATTTACTGCGTTGTTTAACTTCTTTACCTGATTTGGTGTAAGATATACTTTCATATCGTTGTACGTCATTTATTTAAGAAGAAAAAAAGTTATTATATATAAAATTTTATATATAATTTTTTTACATATTTTAATCGTACATGTTTTTTGACCATGGCCTTGAGGCCATGGTCAAAACTTTATTTCAGCGGGATGCCTTAAGGCATCCCACTAAACCATATATTTTTATTTTTATTTTTGTGGGCAGCAGGGCTACCCACCTAAATATATGTTTTTAATTTTTTATATATTTTTTTATATTTTTATAATCTGTTTGTGTGGTGCCTTGAGGCCATGGTTAAATTCTCTTATATTTAAAGATTTGATAATGCCTTGAGGCATTATCAAATTCTCTTATATTCAAAGATTTGATAATGCCTTGAGGCCGTGCGCTAAAATAAAATTATATATTTTATTTTTTTCATGTTATA
>JABUQX010138687.1:0-7500 GCA_015478945.1 Trachelipus rathkii
CAACTGATGTTTGGCCAGACATACGTAGGATTACCCTAGTCGGGATCTAAGTAGATCTGACGCTGCGGCTTCTGCGATGCGGCCCTTCACATAGATATTCCTAAGTCGCATCATGTTAAAAAGCTAGCGCCTGTCCTTTTGCCGCGCAGCCGCTGGCTCCCACACCAATATAGAGAAATTGCCACGTATTTGTGCCTAAACGGGTCTTACCATCGGAGGCACACACAACATTGTCGGGGTAGCGGCCAGAACCAATAGTTTACTACTACCGAGCCAACTAAGTCCCCCGCAATATTGGTAGGCGCCGTTTAAACGCTTAATAAAGTTAATCTAAAACCAGAACGTAATCTTATCGAAAACATGGGAAACCTCATTTTAGATAATTTAAGAAACGCTTCGCATATCTTATAACGTATGTAGATTTAGAAAGACGCAAACATAACATGTAAAAAAAAAAAACAAACAAAAACAACAAAAAAAAACGAAGATGAATAATACAATAAAAATACTAAATCCCCTACATCCGTTCTCTTTCAGATGGTAAAAACGCTAAAGAAAAGGTTGTTACCATAAGAACTCGATTAAAAAGGTTGCCTCAGTAGGAGTGCTATTACTTTAGGTGAAAATTATTGTTCGTTTTACACTCTAACTTTAGTAGCCACTTGTCTCCTCTAGTCCACAACTTTTTTTAAAACAATTTGTCAGTAAGGGGTGTTACAACAGCAACCTCTTTGAGATAAACATTATGTACCGACCCCGGAGATAACCGATTAATGTACCGGTACTCGTCTCACATAGTATACCTCAAATTATGAACGGTATAATATGTCTAGATGCTATCCAAGATTTCTGGTACCCCATGCCACAGCGTAGCAATCTTGTATCAAAGCCCCAGTCCTGTTCTGTAAACGGATGCCGAAATAATCTGTGCCTTCTCTTTCCGTCTTGTTGTAATTACATTCGAACGGTCACCTGTTGAGGTGCTCTGGCTTGAATTCGGCTTGTTCACCTCGGGTTATTTCGTACAGGTTTACGGAAATTAGATCTCCGGGCGCAGCTACAGCTTTGCTCTCTCCTCGGATATATACTTTTGTTATATAGTTAGTCTATTAACGACTCTTTACTCGGGTATACCGTTGATTATTTTAATGGACAAATACTTTCTTTCTTAGAACAATAGTTAACAACAAATAAAATGACTGTTTTGTAATATATAATCATAGAAGTGTAATTTAAGCTTTAAGCATTTTTCTTATCAGAAGGAAGGGTGGCATATCGTATTCGTTAGGGTATTCGAGCCACGCCTGTAGCAAAGGAGCACTCACTGTTTTGCCCGGCAAATTCAATTAATTTTAGAAGATTCAGTCTCTTGTTCATATATTATCTTACCACTAAGTTATACGTCCACTGATAGTATTAGTATATATGCTACATACTCCTACTCTCAATATAGCTATGTACATTATATATACATATATTACCTATATTATAGTATACCTATATATAATGATACTACTCCTTTATATTATCTACCTATTAGTAAAGCTATATACTAACTACATACTTATATATATCATTTCTACCTACTAGATACTTATATCATCACTACCTCCCCTTCTACCTACATACTGACATCAACCTTACTGCATACACTTACTTATTATATCATTATTCTACCACTTATCACCTATATCTATATATATGAGTCGTTTATATATCTCCTGTTATACTATCCTATATATATATATTATATATAATACTGTTCCATCCATTTTTGTTACTACCCTATTATATATATACTTAGGGTTTATACATAAAATACATATTAATTTTGTAACGATTCTACCTATACATACATACCTATATTTACCTTTCTCATATAGTATATCCTACTATACTCCCTATACTCCCACCTAATACCGTATAGCCTCTATATCATTTATCCCTACTATAGTATCACTATACCACTATTCAGTATTCATTCATCTACGCTTATCGATCACCTACTTATACTATATCCTACAAGTATCCCATATACTCATATTTTTACCACATGTACCCTAAATCTACCACTACAAACGAAAGTTCTGATTGCTCAACTCCACCCGAGAGGGGAAACTTCCTCTTGTAGCTTTCTCATTCCGACAGACTAACATTTATTTGATTAGGAAAACTCTATAACTTTCTAAATCTAAATTCTTAAATTAAAAGAAAATTGTTATTTCAATTAATCAAAATTTACTTATATGAATATATTTTATGTAATATTTATCCATTGTAATTATATATAGAAGTTTAATAATTCCTGAACTCCCCTGTATTGAATGTTTGGAAAAAAAATCTTTTTTTTCTTCACAGCTGATTGGATAATATATAATTATAGTAATACGTACCTATAAGTACTAATATACTACTATATACTATAATAGATATTATACTATATATATATATACCTACTATATACACCTAAAACGATATACTCATATTATATTATACTATATAATATACAATTAAAATATACTCTAATATATATTATAATCATTACTTACTATTATTAATTATATTCTAATACTATGCCTATTATCAATATTACTACTACTATATACTACCGCTATAATATGATGGATGCAAATTACCCAAATTATCAACCTCTACTAATATTTCTTGCTATATATAAAGAGGAAATACTATATATCTATACTATATATCTATCTACATTACCCTTCCATTCTTTCTTCAAATAGATATATACGCTTAATATTTAATTTTCGAAGCCCTATTTCATTTATTGCCATATTATTAATCTATCCACTTCCACGTTCTTGTGCTTTGTACGATTTCATATTATTTTAAATATGTATTAAATAAACTAACAATGATGATATTCACAGCCCATTAGTTTGTTTTTTTCATAATATATATATATATTTATATGATATACTATATTCATACTTATATTATATATATATATATAATATACTATATATATATATTATTCCTATTGCGTAATATATTATATAGTATTACTAGTTACCCCTAGGTACCTATCAACCTAATATATCTTATATATATACCTACTACTCATATCCTTGTACCTCTACCTATACTATACTACTATATATTATATAGTATATCATATCATACTACTTCAGTATATATCAATAATACTACTATAGCCTACTATACCCTTATTATATATTATACTTCCTACTAGTGTACCTCTCAGAAGTTTGTTATGAACTACATCATATCTGTGGGAACAATAGAACATATCGATTTACTTATTTATCTATTCTTGATTCCAAGCCCTGGTTTCGTTAATTTTTCTCATAATTTAACTTCTTAAATTAATTTTAAAAATGAATTACACGATGTCTATTTCTATTTTCAGCTATTAGTCCCTTGGGCTCTCGGTTCAAAGGTCGAACTAATATTATCGTTCTTCCTTTATCTAGTATCATTCTATAGTCCTTATTAGTGTATATAATAGATGCTCTTCATACTCGACCCCAGAACTGCGCAGACATGTCCATCTTTTTCATTTTAAATCTCGCTTTGCTCCAACTCCGTGCTCATAATCCCCGTAGTACTATTTAATGATATACTAATACTAATATTACATAAATAGTATATATATATATCCCTGATACTCTATATACTAGTATTACTTTATACCATAGTCATATATATTCGAAATTATTAAATAAAATTATCAGTATTAATATTTATCGAATCCCTTTCGACATCCCTATCATAAAGACGACAAGATGATCTGACTGACAAGAGTGGTTATAGTGTGGAAAGGGACATTGCGCAACAGTCAAAAAAAAAGCCCCCCCTTAAATGCGTCCCCTTTATATCCTTAAGTGAGAACTCGTCGTAGTCAGAAAAATCAACATTAGGGTTTCACGAGACTGCGACGGACCCTCCCTATGGTATCTCGTTTATATGGGGTTCATCCCCTGGGCAAAGACCATAAACATATCCTCTCATAAAACATTACCATTCACTCCTATTTTTCACCTTTCTTCTAACCTCTTCCAAATTCACATTCCTCTCCTTCAGGCATTCCTTCACTGACTCGATCCAATTTTTCTTCGGCCTCCCAGCTGGTAAATTCCCAGCACACTCACCACTATACTTTCGCTTAACCAAACGATAGCCATACATTTTTTCCATATAATTAACAATCTGAATGTAATTGTTCATTCTCTCATTTAAGCCTTTCTTTACACCAAACAACTCTCAAGTGCATTACTCATTTTATTAATTCTTCTCACATCTAACATGTCCCTAAGATTGTCCACATGAACACATTGTTCCATTGATCTTTACCTTTTATTCCAGACCAAAGTCTCACTATTATCCATTAACACAGGTAAAAACAATCACTCATGCAACACCCTAGCGCACTCAGGACTTAGTATCTTTAATTCCGCCCACGTATTCTTAAGTTCCACCGTCTACCTTCCTTCACAACTCTTTCCTACTAAACTTTCCTCCGGATCCCCCAAAAACTCGGCACCGTCCGTTCCTTTTTCATCTAAAATATATCCTAAATATTTCTCAAGTCAGACACTTGTAACACAACTTCACACTGAGGACTTGCCTCACTTACTACCATAACATTAATCTTACCTGAATTTACTTTCAAACCCCTCCTTTGCACACCCTGTCAAACTCTTAAATCCTCGCATCCCCAGCACTCACCATGTTTTGGCCACTGGTCTACCACTACGCTGTCAGAACTCTTAAATCCTCTCAAACTCTTTTCAGATTTGCCACACAAAATCAAATAATCTGCATATAATAAGTAGGGCACCGTCCATTCTCTTCCAGTCTCAATCATTCTAACACCTTCCCCTGTCACCCCTACCTACCCTTACCTCTAAGTCTTTCATAACCGAATCAATATACAAATAGAATAACCTAGGATACATAAAACATCACTGCATAGTTTTGCTATTAATATTAAAAAGATCACATTAAACCCCATTTATTCTTAAACACTCTTCACTATCGTCAGATATACTTTTGATTCCACTCAGAAGGCTATTACTAACACCATACGTCACTAGCACCTACTACAGAGCTTCCACATTAATTCTGTCATACGCTCGTTGCAAATCCACAAAAACTTAAATGTAATTTATTCTTCTTCTCTCTCATTACCTCAATCATTTATTTAGGTGTAAAAAAATTTAATCCACACATTCCCTACCACTTCTAAATACACATTGTTCTTCACCAATCAGTCCCTTAGTCACTCTACATACTCTTTGAACCAAAAATTCTAACATTTATCTTCCCTATAACATTCAATAAACTAATTCACTTATAGTTCCTACAGTTTCCCTTATCACCCTTACCCATATATATGGGTACAATTATCGCTCTCCTCCAATCCCTCAGAACCATAACCTCCATATGTACTTTATTACACAACTTTCAAATCCATTCAATCATTATCTCGCTTCCATTCTTTATCATTTCACCAGTAATTCCATTTATGCTTGCAGATTTGCCATTCATTAACTTTCTCACTCTACCCATTACCTTCTCCTTGCTAATTTCCTCATCCAAAAAAATATCTATTTCTTCTTGCATCACCAAACCAACACACATTCACTATCACCTCTTCGATGCTGCCTATGTTATGCAGTTTTCTTGTTCCTTCAACACTCTCCTCAAACCTATTTCATTAGTTACGAAAGTACCATCCATATTTATAATTCTATAGAGATTCCCTTACTCTCACGTTACCTTTTCGTTCTACCCTCCGAAAGAGCTTCCTATTCCCCTGTAAATCAGCATTCATCCCCCTTCCAAATTACGCCTTTACGTCATTTTTCCTCATACGTATGCAACTTTTAGTCTTTGCTTTTTTTTCTCCTTATATAATTCCAGACACCTTTCTTTTGAAAAATCATCATTGGCTTTTAACACATTTAATCAAGGCCTTTTTTTAATTTTAACAGTTTGCATCATCTCCCTTCCTCCACTCACTGTTGAGATTCTTTGTTCCTACTTTAGCACATTCACATACTTTTCTTGTTCTACTAACGATGGCCTTCTTCATATGTGTCCAGATTTGTTCAGTTTAATCTTATTTACATTGAACTGATTTATTTGCAAGGACTTTTAAATACTATTTCTTTTTAACTTGTTTACTTAACTTATAACTTTTAATTCATCCCCTTTCCTTATCTCCTTCCTCTCCATCCAAGCCACCACTCACTTATTCTTTCATAAAACAATATATATATATATATATATATATATATATATATATATATATATATATATATATATATATATATATATATATATATATATATATATATATATATATATATATATGAGAGAGGAAAGTGGACAGGATGGGTAGTCAAAGGTTGAGAAGTGTTTGAAGAAGGTGGCCGTGAAGATGCTAAGGAGGAGTGGATGGTAGAAGGAAAGAAGAGACATACACCGAGGTGGTTGGAGGAGGTAAGTGATGCGATAAAACAAAAACAAAAACAAAATGATGAGAATTTGGCTAAGGGCAATGACACCGGAAACGAATGAGGAGTATATGTAATTGCAAGAAATGAAGCAAAAACAATGAAAAGAAGAGCTGAGAGAGAGTTGGAGGGAGCTGGGAGCTGTGGGAGAGGTTGGAGGAAGATCAAAGGTGAAATAAAGCTCTGTTTTATGGCCTAGCATGATCATACAGGAAAGATAAAAGAAGTTAAATAACGTAAAAAATGTGGAGGGAGAGGTGATTGTGACGGTAGAGGAAATAAAAGAGAGATGGACTGGCTATTTTGAGTCTTTGTTGAAAGTTGAGAGGGAAGATGGAGTGCTGAGGTAGGAAAATGATTTACGAATACAAGAGATGGAGGGGGATGAGGAGTTTTGGAGCAAGAGTACGAGGAGGCTATTGCGAGGATGAAAAATGGGAAATCGCCTGGTGAGGATGGTGGGAAATCGCCTGGTGAGGATGGTGTTTGTTTAGAGCTGGTGAAGGAGGCGGGGGCCCAAATATTGAGGTATATGCTAAAGCTTCTGAATAGGTTCTGGTGGAGAAGTGGGAGAATGCCGGAGGAGTGGGGTAAAACAATAATTGTGTGAAGTATAAAAGGCAAATGGAGATTCTGGTGTTTGTTAAAATTACAAGTGTATATCCCTAATAAATCACACAGTAATGGTAAATGAAAGAATGGTAGTGAGAAGACTGAGAGGGAAGATAGAAGCAAAGTTGGGAGAGGAACAGCATGGGTAGAAGAATATGGGAACAACGAATCTGGTCTTAAATTTAAGACAGATTGTAGAGAAGACATGGGAACTCAATGTTGGGGTGGGCTTGGCCTACGTGGATTTACAAAAATCCTTCGATCCATTTACAAAAATCTTTCGATCCAGCGCTTAAAGATAGTTTGTGGGGATGTCTAGAGGAAGAATATGGAGTTTCGGGGAGAATGATAAAAGCAATTAAGAGCTTGTACGAGATGTGCAAGT
>JABUQX010138688.1:0-10000 GCA_015478945.1 Trachelipus rathkii
TTCAGGATTCTTTAAGGCCCCTTCTTACATTTTCCGCCAATAGCGTCAGAGAGAGGGAAGAAGATAAAAGTTTATTCAATTAAAGTGAAAGGAGATAGAGGTAAAACAGAATTTCGTATCTCTCGCGAGAAGCCAAAAGCTTCATTATCTATTGAAACGCTACGGTTTGTATCGGGGTCGAGCATGTAATGATAATTGAAGTCAATAATGAACCCATATCTCTCCAAAAATGGCATCCCCAGAATGTTGAAGTTGACCTCTGCCGCGAACACGTACAATTCATATTGCTTCCCAAGCCCAATGTCGATTTTAATCAATTTCTTATTATAAATAGATATCAATGTTCCGTTAGCCGCAGTCACAGAACCCATTATACCTCCACTCCTATCTGCCTCTGAAGGTCGTATTAAATTTAAAGAACTTCCCCAATCTAGTAAATAACTATTATTATTTCTCCTATCCGTAATAGAATAAAACTTCATAAAACCCGCTCTCTTGGTAGTCATCGCAGTTTCAACATTAACACAATTTTTCTTTAAAAAGGTCGTATCCTTCTCACTTCCAAAATTTATCCAATTAACATCATCATAATCGTCGCTATTATCATCATATTATTATTATATTATTTATTATATTATTATATTATTATTAATATATATTATATTTATATTATATTTATTATTTTATTATTATATTATTATTGTAAGTTTTTTTCCTCCTCCCCCGTTTTTACTGGAGAGTTCCAAGCGCTAACCCGCCCCACCCCCCCCCCCCCCGCAATTCAGTCATTACAGTATTTTTAAATATCCCGTTTTCTACATCTGTACTTAAGTCACCATCCTGCCCCGCATGCGAAGAGCTACGTACTAAAGTAGACTCTGTTCCCGTACCTTCTCCCGCTCCATCAATGGGATGAACTGACTCAACGGGAGGGACAAATAATCCCCCATTCAGAGACATTTTCTGTAATAGCGGCTATAGTCTGATCATTAACATTATATTATTATTTTGACAGAATATTTCTATTAATCATAGTTTGGCATTGCCCTGACCATATTTAATATCTATTTATTTATATTTGTGTTCCTATTATAATTATAATTATATGAAAACCATCATTATCATTATTACTATATTATCATTATTATTATAGTTTGCACTCCTACTCCATTTAATAAACATTATATGATTAATTACCTCTGTTATGCCCATAATTATAATTATTAAAATTACCCCTTCTGTGGTATGCATTTCTAAAATCGTTAGTGTAATATTTTCTTCGTCGACGGAAAACATTCTCCCCTCCCCCCAAATATTTTGAATAACCTCTATAAGTAAACCCCCTAAAACGAACATTATCAGAATTGTTACTTATTCTATAATTATTAAAATGTCTGTAATTATTATAATTATGATTACCATATGCATTATTATTACAATAACTATTATAACCAACATGAGCATAGTTATTATAATTATTATTGTTACAATTAATATTTTCACTACCATGGTGATTATTATTAAAAAAATTGTCCCTACCATAATTATTGTAATTTCCATTATTGTAATTATAATTATAGCTATAATTTCTACCGTTATTATGATTATTATTATAATAATGTCTTCTACTATTATAGTTATTATTATGATTATTATTATAATGACCGTTGTAAAAACCATTTCTAAAAAAATTACCTCTATAATTAAAAATTTTCCGCCTAAAATAAGTATTCCGCCACGTATTTATTCCCCCTTGGCTTGTCGATCGAGTTATAGGGGGGCCTCCACGTTTCCCTGTATTGAATTTTGATTGCCATTGGTGATGGAGGAATTTTCTGAAGTCTCGTATATTGTTTTCACTAGGTCTGTGATCGTTCCAATTAGAGAAATCATTTCTTCCGTGGTTTTTTCTTGTGCAGCTATTAAGCGGTCTATTTCGCTTTCGTTTGTGGAAGACTCTATTTGTTCATTTTGAGAAAAGTCGTCTTCTTCTCCCATTCCCCCGTTTCGGAGAAATTCGTGAGGGACAGGCGGGTTGGGGGTTATAAGAGTCATCTTGCTTCTTTGTTTCAAATTTGGGTGAAACTTCTTAAAGTTGGGCAAAATTTAACGGGTTTCCTTTCTTCTCGAGAGAGATTTGGGATTGATGTTTTTTTTTTTTTTTTTGTTGTGTTTTGACCGGCACTTTTTTTTCCACTTCACTGTCTTAATTAGGCACTGTTTAAATTAATTCACTGTTTGACACTCTTCAAATCAGTTAGGTATGTTTGTTCAAGGTCCACTAACAGGGTTACCATTTCTTTGTATTAACCCTTGAAGAGTTAGATACAGTGGAATAAAAAAGAGTAATCACTTCTTATCTTTATTTTTAAGGTTAATTAAATTAAATGGAATTGAATAATATCAATGTTCAAAATAATCAATAGTACATATTAAGCAAAATTTTAACACAAGAGCCCGATTAAGTTTCACTAATAATGAATCTATTATCATACAATGTGATCTTCAAACCCCTTCTATTTCAATTTAGGATTAAATTGATTAAACACTCCCTTCACAATTTATAACAATGTTTCTAAAAGCTCGACACAATAATATTTAAATTAACAATAATCTTCCGGCTTTTAATAATGCCGATTTTTCTTACGCATCTTTCTTCTTATAATGTGAGACGCTAGCCGCTTCTCCTCCCCCTTGAATGCCAATCCTTCGGGTAGTATTCACAGCGACTCACTTTACATTATTGAAAGTTCACACCAAAGATCGTTAAGAGACTTTCCTATACATAAAACCATAATTAAAATTGACAATACAGAGAAACTCTTTTTGACAGTGTTTACAGGTGTATAGAAGCGTGTAACAGAGCTATATGAAGGTGTCATAATGTATAGTGAGAGCAAGGATAAATCCTGCTCTCACAGTTTTTTTTTTTTGTTTTTTTTTTTGAGTGGTAAAATTTGACACTATTATAAGGAAATACAAAATTCTATTTCTACAATATCATTATTACAAAATACATAAAAGACCTCCTTAATCTTACAATATCCCATTACAAATCGATTGCATTTTCATAACCTCTATTATATAACATTAGACCGCCTTTAATTTATTTATTTCGACCTTCCCGCCATGAGATTTATTATAAAGAGTTCATGATTCATTAAGGCCCTTCTTACAATATTTTTCGCCAATAGCGTCAGAGAGAGGGAAGAAGATAAAAGTTATCCCACTAAAGTGGGAGAAGATAAAGGTAATACCGATTTTCGTACTTGGCGTGAGAAGTCAAAAGCTTCATTATCTATTGAAACGCTACGGTTTGTATCGGGGTCGAGCATGTAATGATAATTGAAGTCAATAATGAACCCATATCTCTCCAAAAAAGGCATCCCCAGAATGTTGAAGTTGACCTCTGCCGCGAACGCGTACAATTCATATTGCTTCCCAAGCCCAATGTCGATTTTAATTAATTTCTTATTATAAATGGATATCAATGTTCCGTTAGCCGCTGTCACAGAACCCATTATACCCCCACTCCTATTCGTATTAAATTTAAAGAACTTCCCCAATCTAGTAAATAACTATTATTATTTCTCCTATCCGTAATAGAATAAAACTTCATAAAACCCGCTCTCTTTGCAGTCATCGCAGTTTCAACATTAACACAATTTTTCTTTAAAAAGGTCGTATCCTTCTCACTTCCAAAATTTATCCAATTAACATCATCAATAATTTTCGTCGCATTATATTATTAATTATTATTATTTATTAATTATTAATTATTAATTATTATTATATTATTTAATTTTATTAGTAGTAGTAGTAGTAGAATAGTAATCTAGCACCCTGTATTCTTCCTCAATTCTCTCCTGGGCATTTAAGTTACAAGCGCTACGATACTCTTCCCCCCCCCCGCAATTCAGTCATTACAGTATTTTTAAATATCCCGTTTTCTACATCTGTACTTAAGTCACCATCCTGCCCCGCATGCGAAGAGCTACGTACTAAAGTAGACTCTGTTCCCGTACCTTCTCCCGCTCCATCAATGGGATGAACTGACTCAACGGGAGGGACAAATAATCCCCCATCAGAGACATTTTCTGTAATAGCGGCTATAGTCTGATCATTAACATTATAATTATTATTTTGACAGATATTTCTATTATCATAGTTGGCATTCCTGACATATTTATATCTATTATTATAATTTGTGTTCCTATTATAATTATAATTATTATAAATACCATCATGATTCACATTTCTATTATTATAATTATTATTATAGTTTGCAACCCTACTCCATTTATAAACATTATTATGATTAATACCTCTATTATGCCTATAATTATAATTATTAAAATTACCCCTTCTGTGGTATGCATTTCTAAAATCGTTAGTGTAATATTTTCTTCGTCGACGGAAAACATTCTCCCCTCCCCCAAAATTCCTATACCGAATAAGTAAACCCCCTAAAACGAACATTATCAGAATTGTTATTATTCTATATTATTAGAAAATGTCTGTAATTTATTATAATGGCAATAACATCAGGCATTAAATTACAATAAACTATAGCACCGCTATGGCATAGGTTTTTATACATTATTATGTACAATTAATATTTTACTACCCACTGGTGATTATTAAAAAAAATTGTCCCTACCATAATTATTGTAATTTCCATTATTGTAATTATAATTATAGCTATAATTTCTACCGTTATTATGATTATTATTGTAATAATGTCTTCTACTATTATAGTTATTATTATGATTATTATTATAATGACCGTTGTAAAAACCATTTCTAAAAAAATTACCTCTATAATTAAAAAATTTCCGCCTAAAATAAGTATTTCACCACGTATTTATTCCCCCTTGGCTTGTCGATCGAGTTATAGGGGGGCCTCCACGTTTCCCTGTATTGAATTTTGATTGCCATTGGTGATGGAGGAATTTTCTGAAGTCTCACATATTGTTTTCACTAGGTCTGTGATCGTTCCAATTAGAGAAATCATTTCTTCCGTGGTTTTTTCTTGTGCAGCTATTAAGCGGTCTATTTCGCTTTCGTTTGTGGAAGACTCTATTTGTTCATTTTGAGAAAAGTCGTCTTCTTCTCCCATTCCCCCGTTTCGGAGAAATTCGTGAGGGACAGACGGGTTGGGGGTTATAAGAGTCATCTTGCTTCTTTGTTTCAAATTTGGGTGAAACTTCTTAAAGTTGGGCAAAATTTAACGGGTTTCCTTTCTTCTTCTCGAGAGATTTGGGATTGATGTTTTTTTTTTTTTTTTTTTTTTTTTTTGTGTGTGTTTGTGTTTTGATCGGCACTTTTTTTTCCACTTCACTGTCTTAATTAGGCACTGTTTGAATTAATTCACTGTTTGACACTCTTCACATCAGTTAGGTATGGGTGTTCAAGGTCACTCTGAAAAGGTTACCATTTCTTTGTATTAACCCTTGAAGAGTTAGATACAGTGGTAATAAAAAGGAGTAATTACTTTTTATCTTTATTTTTAAGGTTAATTAAATTAAATGGAATTGAATAATATCAATGTTCAAAATAATCAATAGTACATATTAAGCAAAATTTTAACACAAGAGCCCGATTAAGTTTCACTAATAATGAATCTATTATCATACAATGTGATCTTCAAACCCCTTCTATTTCAATTTAGGGTTAAATTGATTAAACACTCCCTTCACAATTTATAACAATGTTTCTAAAAGCTCGACACAATAATATTTAAATTAACAATAATCTTCCGGCTTTTAATAATGCCGATTTTTCTAACGCATCTTTCTTCTTATAATGTGAGACGCTAACTGCCTTCTCCTCCCCTTGAATGCCAGGCATCCCTCGGGTAGTATTCACAGCGACTCACTTTTACATTATTGAAAGTTCAACACAAAGAGTCGTTAAGAGACTTTCCTTATACAATAAAAATAATAATTAAAATTTGACATACAGAGAAACCCTTTTTGAGCAGTGTTACAGGTGTATATAGCCGTGTACAGAGCTATTATGAGAGGTGTACATAATTATCGTGAGGGCAAGGAGAAATCCTGCCCTCACATATATAACATATATATATATAATATATATATATATTATATAAATTTTATAAACTAAATATATATATATATATATATATATATATATATATATATATATATTATATAATATATATATATATATATATATATATATATATATATATATAACTAATATATATTTCTATATATATATCGTATATATATTAATAATATATATATATTATATATATCTAATATATTATAGTAAAAATATATATATATATATATATATATATATATATATATATATATATATATATATATAATATAGTATATATATATAATATATATATATATATATATATATATATATTCTTATAGTAATCTCGAATCTCTTTCAGCCATTGAACTGTTGCATTATCCTCTTATGCCGTCCGCTATTGCAATGAACATTGCTCTCTGAACTCCTTAGTGAAGCACCTCTTCTTTCAGGAGAGCTAGAGAGCCTCCTCATATTTCCAAACGGTCTCGCCTTTTATTGTCCTAAATTTTTGACCTCAGACTACCGCTATGCTGAATCTTTATCTTTTCCACAATTCTTGGAGTTGCACACTTTCAACCCGTGTATCTATGACAGTTGGGCCTTTCATATATAATATAGTATATATATATATATATATATATATATATATATATTATTAATATATATATCATAATATATATTCACTTTTCAGAGACTTTTTTTTTATATATAGATTATAAAAAAAAAAATAAAAAAAAAAACATATAATATATATATATTTTTTTTTTTTTGGGTGTTTTTTTTTTTTTTTTGTTTATTTCGTTATTTGCGGCTACTTGAGCTCGCGAAAAGATTGAAAATGATAATCAGCCATTAAAAGACCTTCAACCCCAAAATACTCTAGAATCCAAAGGCATTAGAGTGTTTTTTTTTCTGATTTAAAAATATTAAACCCTCAAATCTAAGAACATCGTTAAAGGAGGATTTTCTTGAAGCAGTTTTGTTTTTAAGATAAAACTGTTTTGAATATATTAAAATAGTCAAAGATTAATTATTCTAAAAGTTAAAAAGAAAGTAAATCAATTTATTTTTTTTTTTTTAAATTATCTATAATTTTTTAACATTCTTCTTACTATGCAGATAAAAAACTTTTATACTTTGAGAATTATGATATCATTTGTTCATGGAGATGAAATTATAACCTGGAGCCGGAGCCGGAGCCGGAGCCGGAATCACTTAATTTCAAAATAATTAAGCCAGAGTTGGAGTCGGATAAGAAAAGTACGACTCCTCGCTCTGGTTTTTTTTATACCCCATAAAAAATTAAATAATTGTTAAATATATATAAATTCAATCAATAAATAAAACTTTCTACGCATGGAATTGCTTATTTAATAGGTAAATCCACAGTGGTAATAATATGTTTCTTAAAAATAAAATTTGTAAAATTAATTTTTTTATATGTAAAACGTAAATTTTAGTTTTTTCAAAACATTTTCATCCCTTCAAGACATGAAATTTTCAATAATAATTAAGAAATGGATATCTTTATAAACACTTCGATATATTATATATATATATAATTATATATATATATATATATATATATATATATATATAATATATATATATATATATATATATATATATATATATATATATATATATATATATATATATAGTAATATATATCACTGGAAGAACCAAATGTTTCTCATGTCTATGATTCAATAATTTATTTTTTATGTATTTGTGGTTCTAAAATTAAAAATCGTAAATGGATTTTGTCTGTCACGTTCAATTTTGACACTCTTCAAATGTAAACAAGAAAAAATTGCAATAAAAAAATTTGACTTTTCCGTGAACAAAGACGAAACGGTTGGGTATACAAACAGATAATCTAAATAAATATGTGTATTCTTGCCCAAATATAAGCTGTGAAAATTTCATATTGATAGGACAAATAATAAAAAGACATAACGGTTTCTCATTTATGAAAGGTTAGAAAATTTTTTTTTTTTTGCATTTTTAAAATGTTTTTATATGAATGGCTGCAAAACTGGACCTTATAGACAATCACCAATATAATTTTTGGATTCAGCGCAAAAAAATACATAAGAAACGTCTTATAATAGTAGTAGTTGTATTGTATATAAATTTTAATAATAATAATAATAATAATAATAATAATAATAATAATAATAATAATAATAATAATAATAATAATAATAATAATAATAATAATAATTAATAATAATAATAATAAATAATAATAATATAATATCATAATAATAATAATGAATAATATAATAACATAATAATAATAATAATAATAATATATAATAATAATAATAATAATAATAATAATAACATTGGGGAACAAATTTTTGCCGACTTGTATTTAAGGGTAAGGGGAATAAGGGTAACTGTAGGAATTATATGGAATTAGTTACTGAGTTGAAAGGGAAGATATATGAATGGTGTTTTGAATCGAAAAAGGTGTGTCGAGTGACTGAAGACTTATGGTGAATAACAAGATTGCGTTTAGAAGTGATAGAGGAGTGTTTATTAAATCTTTACCATTGAAACAAATGATTCAGAAAAAATGAGAAGAGAGAAGAAAATTAATTTTGTTTTAGGTTTCTGGATTTTGCAAAAAGCGTATGATAGATTAAGATGGAAAGGAGTAAATAGCTTTCATTTTGATAATATGGTGTTTCTGCTTAGGACGAGAAGAAGGAAATAGAAAGTATGGAAATGAAATGAAGAATCGTGTAAAAATAAATGGGGTCGAAAGTGATTGATTCAATATTAATAAGCGGAGTGAGGCAAGGGATGTGTTTTGTCTCCTTGGTTATTCAATTTGTATATGGATGTGGATTTATGAAAAAAATTAGAGGTGGGGGCTGCCAAAGGATGGTGTTAGAATGATAGAGATGAGTGGAGGGTGCGTCCTACCTATTATCATGCGGATGATTTTGGTTTTGTGTGGCGAATCTGAAGAAAGTTTGAGAGGAATGTATAGAGATATTTGGACAGGTTGTGTAAAAGGAGTGATTTGAAAGTAAACGTAGAATAGAGTAGGTTATAGTTGTGAGCGAGGACGTCCTCAGTATGAAGTTTATGTTGATGGGAAACAGCTGGAACAATGTCTAGTTTAAATATTTAGGATATAATGTTGGATAAAAAGGGAATGAATGATGCAGAGCGTAGTAGGAAAGTTGTGAATGGTAGGAAGGTGGCTGGTGCAATTAAATCGTTGGTTGGATGAAATGGGACTAAGTCTTGAGTACGCTACGGTCTTATTTGAAGGTATGTTACCTGTTGTTATTGTAATATAGTTGAGACTAATGGTCTGGGAATAAGAGGTATAGCCTTATAGTACAATGTGTACAGATGGACAATCTTTAGGGGCGTGTTAGGTGTGAGAAAGAATTGATAAAATGGAGGAATGAACGTACTAGAGAGTTGTGTGGTGGTGTGAAGAAAAGGGGTAAATGAGAGAATAAATGAAAGTAGTTAGATGGTTTGGGTCCATGTGGAAAGGGAATGGATGAAGTCGGTTGGCTAAGCGGAATGTATAAGTGGTGAAGTGTGTTGGGAATCCGACCGGCTGGAGACCGAAGACGAAGAAAAAGTGGATTGAGTCGGTAAGGTATGCCTGGAGGAGAGAAATGCGAGTTTGGGAGGGGCGAGAGAAATGGTGCATAATAGGAGTGATAGAGGGGTTTTGTGAGGGGTATGATTGTGGGCCCACCTGGGCCAAGAGATGAACGCCTACATTGACGAGAATACCATAGTGAGGGTCTATCGCGGTCCGGTGAAGCTCTAGGTGGATTTTTCTGACTGTGGCGAGTTTCTAACTAAAAGGTATAAAGGGGAAGGTAGGCTGAGGCTTTCTTTCGTTTTGCGTTATATTTTCTTCTAACTACTTTTCTGGCCTCCAGTG
>JABUQX010138689.1:0-16964 GCA_015478945.1 Trachelipus rathkii
GTAGTAGCAAGTTTACTGCGTTCGATATTCGGGAAGCTGTATGGATGCCAATGACCTGGATGATGTTTATCATCCATCTGAAATAGGTTTGGATGATCCGTCATTGTTCACCCAGAGGTGAACTGAACGATCTTGTATGAGAGTTTGTATTTGCCGAAAGTTTGCCTGATCTGTTGGCAAGTCGAGGTTGCAATGAAAATGACTTACTGGACCATGGCACAGAGTAACATTTTATCGTAACAGAGAAGCCAGAGCTGCGGAGGCTCTTTCAGTCAGATGGTAACCTTGTGTATTGCCAGTGAAGTTGCAGGCCTAATACTCGCTATGGGACTCCAGCATACGATGCAGGGGAGTGGCGACTGTTTATTGACACTTCAAAGAGCAGTTTAAAGTGTGTGTTGTTGTTACACAACGGCAAACAGGTATGCTTCGGTTCTAGTAGGGTACTCGGTACGGATGAGAGGGGAGTATGCAAAAATCAAGACAGTTTGGAGAGGCTACAATATCAGGTATATGGATAGTAAATATGCGTTGACCTCAAAATGGTAAACATTTTGCTCAGTCAGCAAGCAGGTTTCACCAAATATCCTGCTTCCTGTGCTATTGGGACAGTCGGGCGGCAAAGGACCACTGGACCAAAAGAGAATGGCCACCAGGGAAACCTTGACGCCAGGTGACAGGAAAATCGTACGTGAACCACTTGTACAGAAAGAAAACATCATCTTACTCCACTACAATAAAATTGGTTTGGATGAAACAGGTTTGTGAAGGCCCTGGACCGCATGATGGTGAATGCTTCCGCTATATACGCTCCAACGTTCCCTGGTCTGAGTGACGAGAAGAAAGAAGCTGGGTTATTTGATGGCCCACAAATACGGACACTCCTAAGTGATGCTGCCCTTGCTACAACAATGACTGTGTTTGAGGCAAGAGCGTGGATGCTTTTTCAGATGAAGCACAGAATTTTCTGGGGAACAGGAAAGCCAAGAACCACTAACATTGTACATGAACTGCTAGACAGTTTTCATTCTCGTGGATGTAGAATGAGTATAAAGTTGCACTACTTACATTCTCATCTAAGAAAATTTCCGGATAACCTTGGCGATGTTAGTGAGGAGCAGGGTGAACGCTTCCATCAAGATCTAAAGTTCATGGAACGGACGTTACCCTAGGACAAGTTGGGATATCAATATGATGGCCGACTATTGTTAGAGCTTGATTGAGGGATATTTCAGACGCTATGCACAGCACAGAAGATCGTCTACGAAGAGAAAGTTACTTCCATCGTAGGGTATGTTTACATTAACTAAACACATTCCTCCTATTACATTCATTCATTGTTACTCTTTATTCATAGTTGTATTATATGTTTAACATATATCTATCAAAGACATGTATCATATCATTGCAATTTGTTTCTCTCCCTTCATATATCCAATATATATATAATATATATATACTATATATATTTTATTAATATATATATATATATAATATTATATATATATATATATATATATATATATTATATAATTATTTATATATATAAATATATATATATATATATATATATCAGATATATTATATATATACCGGTAATATATATATATAATTACGGTTATATATATATATATATAATACCAATAATTGTGATAGACCCTCTTGAAAAAAGGTAAAAATCATAAATTTTACAAATATGTGTTAACACAATATCTCATAAATGCGATGTGATATGCAAATAACCCAATTAATTTTTTTGGAATCAGCAATATCAATATCAATTGCGAAACCCCGTCCAAGAAATTTCAGGTTTACCAGTGTTATATACAAAGTAATAAACAAAAAGTAAATAACTATTATCTAACCTATAGCAAACCATTCACATATTAAATATAATGAAAATTGAAAAGTTCGTAGTTAAAAAAGATATTAAACTAAACTTCATTTGAATAAGATCTAAGGTTAAAATGACAGAACATTAGCAGTTCTCCATTTTCAGGTGATAACCTATTTTCTTGTGGCTTCATAAATATTTTCTCCTGTTCTAAATATTCTTATTCACTTTCGACTGATGACGTTGGAGCTGAAAGGTATTTTATTGCTAGTTTTTCAATCAAAATTCCATAAAAACTATTTCCAGTGTTTTTCCAACAATTGAAGGGAAATCATTGTCTTCACTGGTAAAAGTAGGCAAACTTATATATTGTTTATTTATTGATGGTAATTCCGTATGTAGCCTTTTTACTTTTATGTACAATAATCCATCGTCAGAAGAATGGGACTTCTTTTTTCACTCTCACTTTCTTTCCTGTACTGCAGATTTTGGATGCTAAACAATTTCTTTAAACATGCCATTCAAGAAGTGAAAAATGGACTCAACTACACTTTCCCCACTACGTAAATCATCGTCAGCGAAAGAGTCGGAGCATAAATTTTCATGCAATTCTTCTCCAGCCTCACGACCATATTTTTACTGATCTAAGAGTAGCTCACACAAGAGATTTATCAGCATGAAACTTAGAAGTCTTTTTTCTACAAGATTTCTTAAGCTCTTCAAACGAGTGTAATATTCCACTGAAGCTTTTGATTTTAATTGCCTTATTTAAAAATAGACTTATTGCTAAAATGAAAGGGATCACTTGGGCGACTGGTTACTTCACGTTTAATGCTTGTTTTAGTGATGTTGTCAAATGGCCCAAGTAAATGGATAATTTTGGCCCACTGGAAAATCAGTCCAACATTTTCTTATTCGCATTCAGCAAAGGTAATATTGGATAGGGGACCTTTTTGTTCAAACAATCTTTTTAAGCATATCATAAGTTCGGTTCCAGCATGTAGAAACGTCTTTGAATTAATTTATGCTGTTGACATACAGCTGCATCTGTAAAGTTTTAAGCTTTGCCAGCTGCCGTTGCTGAATGGTGAAAATGAGCGTGATATGCTTCTGCAAAGTAAATAAAATATCTTTAACAGCCTTCTGACATAATATTGAATCATGAATGCATAGTTGCAACAATGTGAATAAACATGAAATTGATAGCTAGCCACTCTCCTTATACCAGCTAACATGTTTGGTCCATTATCCGTATCACTACAAAATGAATTCTATTTTTTAGAATATTGAAAAATGTCAAAGGCCCTTTATAGGATCTGACAAATGACAAAGATTTTGGCCAAATTGGCTACAAAATTTGGCTATATTTTTATTTTTTTGGAAAAATAAGTTTCTAAAATTTATTTTAAATTGAAACAACTTTCCCTTATGTTGACGTATTTTATTGTTTATTAAGCTCAATATTCGGCAAAAAGCCGAAATCACGCGATATATTCGGCATTTTTGCCGATTGGCGAATACCGAATACTTTACGAATATTCGCACATCCTATATATATATATATATATATAGTATATATATATATATATATATATATATATATATATATATTATATATATAATAATTTTTATATATTAATATATATATATATTATATATATATATATAATATATATACTATATATATATAATATATAATACTATATATAATATATATATATATAATCTATATATATTTATATATATATATATATTTATTATATATACGGTATATATTATTAATAGATTGTTGATAAAAGGATTTTATTCATTAATTGAATGTAGATTTGTCATATTATTAACCTCACAAAATTGTTTTAAAATGCAATCATCGGTAAAAGATTTTTTATTATTAATAATGTTACAGAATCTAACGTAATAATGTTGGTGCAATATAAAATAGTTAACTTAAAGATATCTAATATTTATGTTGAAGGTATAATAAGAATGGTTTCCATAATATTCGTATTAACGAATATAAAAAAAATATTCATATTCATTTTGCCAATATAAACAATTCATACTCGTTCCATCTCTAATATAAATATATATATATATATATATATATATATATATATATAAGTATATTATATATATATATAATCTATATAATATATAATATATATATATATATAATAATATATATAATATTTATATATATATATATTATATTCATAATATATATATATATATATATATATATATATATTATATAGCTTATTATATATATATATATTATAATATATATATATATATATATATATATATATATTATATATATATATATATATATAAATATATATATTTAATATATATAATATAATATATATATATATATATATATTATAGAAGGTAGAGGAATCAGTCTACTCGACCTTCTATCTTCGTGATTGACTTTAAAACAAAGTATATATATTTAATAATTATATTTCAATAAGTAATGTATATATTATGTAACACAGGAGAAGTATAGTATTTATATTTTGTATGTTTAATCAGATAGGCTGGGTTATTAATTATTTATAACAAAGATGATTATAATCCAATGCAGGATTGGTAAATAATTAGCTTTATGCACTACGATATTATTATATATACATAATAATAATATATATATTATATATACATAAAATAATGATATTATAATGTTTTGCATAAATACAATTTAGTTAATAGTAATTGCAGTAGTAATTAAAATTAATCAAGCTGCATTCAAGATACAATTAAGATCCAGTTGTGGATGGTCCTATAATAAGTTGTTTTTAATATAAGATGAGATAAACAAAAGGTGTTCTTCATAACACCATTACGAGAGTTCCTCCAAATATTATCATGAAACTCGACAATTAAGAAGAGAGATAATAAAATATGAGTTCATCAGAATTAAATAGAGATAACTAGATAAGAGCCACTTCCTTCGGCTAATCCAATTAATGTAATTACAGGAAAATTATGGTGATATGTTAAGTTTAAAAATATCTAAAGTAAGTTAAAGATTAATCATAAATTCCTTGTCTGTAGGGAAGAATGAGAGAGAAATTAGTAAAGTACATAAAAAGTTAGGTAAGTTAGGAAATGACTAAAAGAAACTACCAGAACAGTGTACGGAAAAGCAAGGAGAACTACATGAAGTATAGTAGGAGAACTGCCGACAGAGTCGGTCTCAAAGGAGAACGTAACAAGGGTGTTACGGCTCAACAACAAAAACAAACAATAGGAATGGGCAGACCCCTAGGAGGCTCCTAAGGATCCTTTTACAACCTATCACAGTTAAACAAAAATAGCTAGTTAAAGAACACTAAACAGGATCCATAAGATTAACCTCAATACAACACACAACCAACAACCTCAACAAGAGTGCCGACGGGCGAACCCCTACAATATATAATATATATTATATATATATATTTAGGCCTATATATATATATATATATATATTTTTATTTATCTAAGCAAACCTTATATATCTTTCTTAATATATAATATATATATATATATATATATATATATATATATATATATATATATATATATATATATATATATATATATATATATATATATATGATATATTATATATACGTAAAATAGGGGAAAATCGGTCACAGAGGGGAGAACCAGTAACTTTTTAATATTCTTAATATTTTTGTAAATAAAAATATTTTTCAGTTAGAGAAAGTTTTTTAAGTAGTAAATAGAATATATTTTAACCATATATAAAAATTTAAGTAAATAACTTACACCTACAAGTCAAAAAAATTTCCCCCATTTGAAAAAAAAAGATTTAAAAAGTTGAAAAAAAATTCTAAGATCTGGTGAATCTCGTAGAATTTAGATATCAGAATTTCGATTTAGATGCATATTGAGAAGACTATTTTTAACATTTTCCATGTAAAAAATTTAAAATACTAAGCTTAATTTTAAAGTTAAGTGTTTTCAATTTCGGTGGAAAACCGGTCAGGCAGAGGGGAAAACCTGTCAAAATAAACTTATATAAAAATGTCCATTTTTTTTTTAGTTTTTGATATATTTTTAGTTTTTATGTATGATAGACTATAAGACAGTTGTTTAATGTTTTCTATACCTATCTTTCTATCTAGTGAAAGGATAAAAAAAAGTGCAAATCAATTCTGTATAATTTTTTTAAGAAATGTGCTTACATACTGGTAATATAAAGCAGGGCTGCGGAGTCGGAGTCGTGTAATTTTCCAGGAGTCGAAGTCAGAGTTGAAAATTCTGTGCAAGTGGAGTCGGAAATTCTGTGCAAGTGGAGTCTGCGTCAGTGTCAAAAATTCCTGTGTAAGTGGAGTCGGAGTCGAATATCCAAATTTTAATTTAAGAAGTCGGAGTCAAAAAATTTATTTTATGACTTTGCAGCCCTGATATAAAGAGCCGTTTTTGTTAAGTGTAAATATTATTATTATTATTATTACTATTATTATTATTATTATTATTATTATTATTATTATTATTATTATTATTATTATTATTATTATTATTATTATTATTAAAAATTATTAAAATTGAATGTCATAATTTAAATTATAATATTGTAAATTTTTTTTTGTCAACAAGTTTGTGAAATGTGCGTACATAGGCCTACTCGTAATATAAAGTGCCTATTTTGTTAAAAAGTGTAAATATTATTATTATTATTAGAAATTATTAAAATTTATTGTCGTAATTCTTTTTTAAATTTTTATTTAACATAAAACGATGAAAATAAAATTTCATAATTTTGGAAAAAATTCACGTTTGGAAAATGTCAACACAATATAACTTAGAATTGTGTTTTTCTATCCAAATTAATTCTATAACATTATTAAAATCTATTTAACATTTAAATTATAATTAAAATTAGTTTGGAGAAGCACATATAATAATATTTAATGACCATTTCTCCCCGAAATCATTGACTGGTTTTCCCCGAATTCAATTTTTTGAAAATGGAATTTTTCAAAAAAAAAATTAAAAATATTTATTTAGACATTTTTATTATTTTCATTATTCTACAACATTAAGGAAACTCTAAATGTGGAAAAAAACTATTAATAAAAATGTAACTTAAAATTTCGATTTTTCATGATTCATTAAAAAAAAAAAAAAAAAAAACGAATTTTTATTATTTATTTTCCCCCATTTTTATAATATAAATATATATATATATATAATATATATATATATTATATATATATATTATATATTATAATATTATATATATATATTATATATATATATATATATATATATATATATATATATACTATATTACTATATATTATATATATATTGAAGGAAACTTTTTTTAATTTTAATTATTTTTGTAATTTATTTAATTATTTATGCTTTTAGAAGAAAAGTGGAAAAGTCTCTTCATCATCAAGCACTAAGCCGTTTGACTCGACTGCAAGTAACGATTCCACATTGGAGCGTAAAATTTGCATTATAAGCGCCAGTGTAAAAGATAAAAATTCTGGGAAAGTTACTGAGGAAAATCAAAAATCATCAGAGCCTAATTCAGAAACTAATTTAACAAATGGAATCGATTTTGAAAAAAAGGGGCCAAAAATGCCGAAATTTTCGCCCAGGAAAATGTTTAAACGTTTCCTGTAAGATTTATTATTATTATTTATTTTTATTATCAATATTATTTTTATTATCAATATTATTTTTATTATTAATGCAGGACACTCTTTCATACTTGTATTAAGTGATAAAATTGATGGAGACCAAAAGGCGTATGACTGCGTATTATGTTATAAAAATTTTCGATGGATGAACTTGGAAGGAATAATTCACCAACTGTGAAGCAAAAGAGCAAATTTGCTTGCAAGGTTAAAATTATTGCATTTTATTATATATATATATATATATATATATAATATATATATAATATATAATATATATATATATATATTTATATATATAATATATATATATAATATATATATATATATATATATATATATATATATATATATATATATATCTTATATATATATATATATATATAATATATATAGTATATTATATATATATATTATATATATATATATATATATATATATATATATATTTCCAGTGTTTCTTCTTCTGCAGAATTACACCGATGGGGTGTTTCAGATTTTCCCCTTACACGAAGTTGCAGGTCAAAAAGTATTGACAGAGAATTTGTGGAGAATATTTCTATCGTCTCAAGAAAATAACAGCAAGACATCAATGGAGAGAGAAGAAGTAGCAGGTCATAAATGAGACTCTTGTTAAGTTTTAATTTTACTAAAAATAACTTTATCTTCATCAAATATTATATAGAATATAAATAATTATATATCCTTTTTCTTTAATAAAATATTGTCAATAAAAGTACATTTCATTTTCCTCGTAAAATAAATATGTGTTACTATTCAATGTCATATCCTTAATTTCTACTTATATACATAGATTCTTCTTGTGAATAAAATATATCAAAATATATATTATCTGGTAGACAAATTACAAAAGTTGAGTAAATAATAATTTCGTAGAATGAGAGCATTGAGGAGAGAGTTAACATGAAATCGATACTCACAGTATACAAGTCTTTAAATAAATATTGATACAGCAATATTTATTGAACGTTTTTCTTTACAAAAATATTCTTCACGAAGTTAACAAATAATAATCTTTCAAATAGATTTCACCAAATAACAGTTTATCGTCGAGTATAGTAAATAAGCATTTACGAACAAATAAATATTCTTCTAATATTATCTAAAACATACAAAATTCTCACTTGCTAGAGAAATAAATATCTTCTAAGAAAACTTCACTTCACAGAATATCAATGTTAAAATAATAAGTCACTTCACAGTTAAGAATAAATATCACAGTACCGTAGCCACTCAATCGGCTAAACAACAGAATTTAACTCTCTACTCCTCAAGTCAACGATACGACTGACTCCAACAACTCGCTCTCAAAGACTACTCACTATTTATCTTCGCTTGCAACTATATACAATTCTCGTTGCAGCGCTACTCTAAATGTAAACAAAAACTACTACTGACATTTCTTTTTGTTTTTCTAGAAATTCTAACTGAGCTAATGTATTATTACAAAGGAATACATTTGAACGGTATAGAAAACTCCCCTTCCTAGCTATTGACATTCTTAAAAATTACTACTCGTTTGAACACAAATGAGTTACATAAAAACAAAAGGAAATAAATACTATTATAGACATTTTATTTACATAAATATGAACTAATAAATAATATATTATCATAAAAAAATATTTTTCCAATTCTCTTCCCGACTCACCGAAAATCTTTTCCATAATTTGGATTTATGTACAGGACTGTCAAGGGTTCTTATGATAAAATAGATAAAAAAAATAATATATACATACTATAAACACTTCTTTACATTCCATCCAACCATTTACTTAATGTAACCAAGTTAGAACAGAATATAAGAACAAGAACAGAATACCCTTGAACAAGAAAACATTACTCTGAAAAAGACATATTATTTCGGTCATGAGAACAAGAAGGAAGATTGAGCGAATCATCATTACGAGGTGTACTATGCATTGGCAATAGTTTTCTACTTGAACGAAGAATTTTAGGAGATTGGACCCTAGGACCTCGGTAATGCTGATGTGGATGATAACTTTCATCGGAATGATCGGAACTATCGATATTATCAGATTCTGACCTTGACCTATTCGAACTTATATTATTTGAACTTTCATTTGAATCACGAAAACCTGAAAACGGAGAATTCGTAGTACTTTCAGAATTAAAAGTTTGATCATTTTGACTGTTTTGTACTTTAGAATTTGAAAGATTTGGAATGGAATTCCTTTTTATAGGATCTCTAAACGACGGATTTGAATAATTTGAATCATTATTTGGAGGAACAACATTAGAATCTTTATGCAAATTTCGTGTGTATTGATTTGGAAAAATGACATTTTCAACTTCATCTTCTGACTCATCACACGAATCTATCTGTTCGTTACCATCATTTTTATCCTTATTAAAATAAACCTTTTTAGAATACTTAAGATTAGTAGAAGAAGACTTATGATTTACAGGGGGGTTATCATTTATAATCGGCTCTGCCACGACCTTAAAATTATCACTATGTACAGCAATTTCGCGACCAGAGTTAAGACATTGTAATATAAAACGGTTGCGCCCTAAAATCCCTATAACTCTGTACGGACCTTGCCAACGCTTCGCAAGTTTCTTAGGCAGACCAATAGGTTTAATAGCTAAAATATACACTCTACAACCAATCTCTATGTTTCGTTCTAAAGTTTTATTACGTTGTCTATTGACAAATTTTTGGGTTTCATTTTCCAAATTTTCTTTTGAAATTTCTCGAATAAGATTAGTTCTAATGGTAAGATCTTTAAGATCTTCATGAGTAGGACAATATTCTTTGTCAGGATGAGAAAATGGGGTGATATAATTGTCTATATCATACGGCAATTTTTTACAGTATCCGTGCAAAACGTAGTGCGGCGTTTCGCCTATTGTTTCATTAAAAGAAGAATTTATACAAAGTTGAACAAAAGGAAGAAAAGATACCCAATCGTCACCTTTCTTATTTACATAGTGACGCAGATAGTTCTCTATCTGTAGGTTGCTTCTTTCGACATTGCTATTTGCTGAAGGGCTCCTAACGCTTATCTCTACCTTATTAATCTTCCATAATTTACACAGTTGTTTGAAGAAAGAAGACACATATTCCATAGCATTGTCACTAATTAAAACAGATGGACAGCTATGCCTTACGATGACTCTGTGTAACAAAGCGTTTGCGATATGGACACCGCTACGTGAGGGGATTGGACAAAGTTCAACATACCTTGTCAAGGAGTCCTTGAAAACCAAAATATACTTTGCACCAGTCTTTCGGCATGTCGGAAGTGGACCTAAGATATCAGTATGAATTCTACTGAACGGAGCATAAGGAATGGGATACTTGAAAATGGGGGCTCGTTTTGGGATGTTCCCCTTAACATTCAAACATGACGGACACTCCTTACAAAACTGAAAAACTAATTTGGACATATTTGGAAATATGTACCTCTCTTTTATTCTTTTCTCTGTTCTGATATGACCAAGATGACCAGAACCCAGAGCGCAATGATTAATATTGAGAACAGTATACACCAATGATTCAGGTATTTCAATTAAATACTTCATTTCTTTTGTGACATAATATAAAATATCTTTTATATATGCATGGGGAAAACAATAAGTATTACCGTTTTCCTTTATAAATTTGATAATCGGACCAAGTCTTGGACATTTTTCTTGTTCAGACTTCAAAACTTCGGACGTGAGATTGAATAATTTCTTATTTTCAATAAGAGAAACAACATTGAAAACTGTACTATCTGAGACAGGAGGAGGGGGATGACGAGAAAAATAGTCTGCACAGACATTCTTTCTTCCCTCAATATATACAAACTCAGGATTAAAATCATTCACCTTAATAGCCCACCTTGCTAATTTGTGGTTCAAGTCCTTATTTTTAAAAATTGATACAAGAGGTTTATGATCAGTAAAAATTTTAATCTGATAACCATAAACAATATTTCTGAATTTATTAAGTGCCCACGTTACAGCCAGCGATTCTAACTCTATAACTGAATAATTCCTTTCTGCCTTGCTAAGCATTCTTGATGCGAAAGAAACGGGTTTATTATTTCCATTTGAATCTTTTTGAGCTAATACCGCTCCAAGACCCACAACACTCGCATCTGTTGAAATCAAAAACTCTTTAGAGAAATCTGGAAACTGTAAAATCGGTTCCACTATAAGCTTCTGTTTGAGGGTGTCAAAAGCTTTTTGTTGCTCAAAAGACCACACAAACGGAACATTCTTTCGAAATAAAGAAGTAATTGGATGAGCTATAACACTAAACATGGGGACTAAGTTTCGGAAATAGGATGTGAATCCAATGAAAGAACGCGCGGATGAGACATCCGTGGGAATCGGAAAACTTTTTAAGGCTTGAAGCTTGGTTGGATCAGCTGATAATCCCTTAGAACTTACAAGAAAACCAAGATATACTAAAGAACGTTTAAAAAAGTTTGCTTTTTCTAACTTCACTTTCAGTTTAGCATTTCTAAGTGCTTTGAATACAAGAGTAAGACTTTCATAATGTGAATTTATGTCTTTCGAAAATACAATGATATCATCTAAATATATTAAAGCATGAATACCTAATAAATGTGACAAAGAAGCTTCCATTAATTTACAAAAAATGTTTGGTGCTGTACGTATACCCATTGGTAGGACACGCGGTTGATAATGACCTCTATGAGTCGAAAAAGCGAGATAAGGACGACTTTCTGCCGAGACTTCTATATTATAGTAACCATTTAATAAATCCAGAGAACTATAAACGTTAGATTGGCCTAGTTTAGACAATGTGTCATCAATCCTAGGTATAGGAAATTGAATTGGGACTATATATTTATTAAGTTTCCTATAATCTAAAACAATACGTGGACGAACACTATTTCGTTTTGGAATCACCAGTAGAGGACTACTGTGCGGAGAATCAGAAGGTTCAATGTATTGTTTCAGTATGCAGTCATTAACCCATTCGTCTATATCTGCTTGAAACTTGTGAGGTAAATTATAATTTGCAGTGTAAATATAACGGGGGGAATCAGGGGTTAATTCGAGCTTGAATTTTCCATAAGGACATATGTCTACCTTATCATTACTTAAAGCTACCACATCCTTATGTGCTATGAGAAAATCGAGAATTTGTTCTAATTGTGAACCATCCTGAAGCACCACTAAATCAGCTTCCTTGGTCGATTTAGACAAAAGAATCTCTTTATAAACATTTCGAAGTTCAGAATCGGAAAGACCTAGAGATGAATCTATCTTATTTACACTCGAGCAACTGCTCCTAAATGCGAGAGAATTTGCCTTAGAAACGACAAAATTTTTATCAAGAACGATCGGAGTTGAACTAAAATTTATGCAATTTATTAAAATAGTACCCTCGTTTACCCTACTTAAAACGTCTCCAAACAATATATTTGAAACACAATTTTTCTCTGACACGAGATATGTATTTTCCGGAGGAGATGTTCCGGCTTTAGAAATGACATTCACGGATAATATTGCTTGAGAATAAGCATTAAACGTAACCTTATCTGGTAAAGATAAATCATAACTTTGCTCATCAAATATACAAAGTTCATGTGTAAAAGATTCATCCTCAAAATTAAGGTGAGGCAAATTTGAAAAAGAATTTGCAGTATTGACTTTAACATCGTCAGAAACATACTGTGATTTATTGTTGTTCATAGAATTAGAACTTGTTTTCGGATCGTGAATTAACGGATCCCATACAGACAAAGAAGTTTTTGAAAAACCTGTTTTACCCTCTATAAATAAATATTCATTACGAAAATCGAATACAGCAGGAATAACACCTAACACATCAGTACCTAAAAGCATCTGACCTTTAAAAACACAATCATTATCTACAACAATGAGATGAATATTAAATAACTGATCATTTAAAATCAACTGAAGTTTCACCCTTCCCAAATTTCTGATTTCGTTACCCGAAATTGATCTCATAACGATATTGTTATCCTTCAATTTGAGTGGATACAACTTACGAAGTTTCTAAACACTTGAAAACGTATCAAAGAAATACTACTACCCAAATCTAAAAAAGAAGAAAGCTCATAAATAAACTCGTATTCAACTGTGAGCTTGACACTAAGATAATAACTTTTGCCAATAATTGGATCATCGTTTACGAAGTACACATTTGACATTTTCGTATTCGGATATATAAAATTTGTCTCTAAAGGGTTAATAACGACATCTCGAGACATTAAACTCGTTCCCTTTTCCAAAAATTTGAATCATAATATGAATTTGACTTCGACGAAATCGAACTTGAATGCGGACAAACACGGAAATTTGACGTGTGTCTTGACTGATTTGAAGGCGGAGAAAATGAACTATTTAAATAAAATTCATGCCTTTTTGGCTTATTATTCTCATATTTGCTATCTAAACTTGCAATTGGAACATAATTTGGATCCAAACAACTTACCTTTACATCAAAACTTTCATCTTCAAAATGCGATGGATGCGGTGACATTCTACCACTTTTACTGTTTTCGCATTTTGGCGGGGCGGAAAAGAGCTATATACAATATAAAATATTGAACTTTTACACGTTATAGTGTACTTTAGCATGTCTTTTTAAGATTTGTTTGAAAGGCAATAAAGTTCTACTCCATATACGCTCTGAAATGCAATCAGAAATGTTGAAATGATTTCAGTTTGGCAAAATTAATCTCATTTATCTTGAGCCATTTGACAACATCACTTAAACAAGCATTAAACGGGAAGTAACAGTCGCCCAAGTGATCCCTTCCATTTTAGAAATAAGTCCTATTTTTTAAAATAAGCGCATTAAAATCAAAGTCTTCAGTGGACATAATTACACTGTTGAAGAGCTTAAAGAAATCTGTAGAAAAAAGACTTTCCTAAGTTTCTATATGATAATCTTTTGTTTCAACATGAATCAGATGAATCAAAATATGGTCGTTGAGGCATTGGAAAGAATTGCATGCAAATTTAGGCTCCTGCTCTTCTGCTGAGATGATTTTACGCTAGTGGGGAAGTGTAGTTGAAGGTTCCATTTTCACTTCTTTAATGGATGTTTTAAAGAAAAAATTGTGGCATCAAATCGTCATACAGAAAAGAAAGTGAGAGTGAAAAAGAAAGTCCTATTCTATTCTATGTGATTTATTGTACATAAAGTAAAAGGCTACATACGGAATTACATCAATAAATAAAACAAATATATAAGTTTTGCTACTTTGACAAGTGGACAATGATATTCCTTCAATTGGTGGAAAAAACACTGGAAATAGTTTTATGAAATTATGAAAAAAACCTAGCAATTAAAATACCTTTCAGCTCACCGTCATCAGTCGAAAGTGAAGAATATTTAGAAAGGAGGAAATATTTATGCAGCCACAAAAAATAGGTTATCCCCTGAAAATGGAGAACTGCTAATGTTCTGTCATTTTAACCTTAGAGCTTAGTTCAATGAAGTTTTAGTTTAATATCTTTAACTACGAAACTTTTCAATCTTCATTTAATTATTTTAATATGTGAATGGTTTGCTATAGGTAAGAAATAGTTATTTACTTTTTGTTTTATTACTTTGTATATAACACTGGTAAACAGGAAATTTCTTGGACGGGGTTTTGCAATTGATTATTGATATGCTGATTCCAAAAATGTAATCTGGTTTTGCATATCACATCGCATTTATGAGATATTGTGTGTAACACAGATTTTAAATTTTATGATTTTTACCTTTTTTCAAGAGGGTCTTGTTGAAATTATTGGTATTATATATATATATATATATACCGTATATATATATTATATATAATACAATATAGTATATAATATATTATTATATTATTATATATATATATATTATATATATATATATATATATATATATATATATATATATATATATATATATATATATATATATATATTATATATTATTTATATATATTAATATTATCTATATATTTATATATATATATATATTGGGATATATTGAAGGGAGATTGAATACTTCTTGAAATGATATGATTACATGCTTCGGCTTGCTTTGCCTTATCCAATCAAGATATTATTCGTATGATTAATGAGTAACATACAATGAATGTAATAGGAGGAATGTGTTTAGTTAATGTAAAACATACCTACGATGGTATGTACTTTCTCTTCGTAGACGTTCTACTGTGCATAGCGTCTGAAATATCCTTCATCAGCTCTAAACAATTAGTCGGTGCCATTCATATATGATATCCCACTTGTCTGGTAACGTCCTTCCAATGAACTTTAGAAACTTGATGGAAGCGTCACCCTGCTCCTCACTAACATCGCCAGGTTAATCGCGGTAAATTTTTCTTAGATAGAATGTAAGTCAGTGCAACTTTAAACTCATTCTACATACAGGAGAATGAAAACTGTCTAGGCAGTTCTGTAATGTTAGTGGTTCTCTGCTTTCCTGTTCTCCAGAAAATTCTGTGCTACATCTGAAAAAGAAAATCCACGCTCTTGCCTCTAACAGTCATCGTGTTGTAAAGCAAAGGCAGCATCACTTAGGAGTGTCCGTATTTGTGGACGTGCGCCATCAAATATCCCAGCTTTTTTCTTTTCGTCACTCAGACCAGGAAAACGTTGAGCATATATAGCGGAGCGGAAGCATTCACCATCAGGTCCAGGGCCTTCACAAATTGTTTCATCAAACCCAGTTTTATGTGTAGTGTGAGTAAGATGATGTTTTCGTCTGTACAAGTGGTTTTCACGTACGTGTTCCTATCACCTAGAGTCAAAGGTTTTCATGGTGGCCATTCTCTTTTGGTCCAGTGATCCTGGTGTGCCGCCCACGCTGTCCCCAATAGCACAGGAAGCAGGTATATTTGGTGAAACTGCTTGGCTGACTGAGCAATTAATGTTTTACCATTTTTGTTATAGGTCAACGCATATTACTATCCATGTAGCGAGATATTTTAGCCTTCTCAACTGTCTTGATTTTTGATCTGCCTCTCTCATGCCGTACACCCAGTACCTATCTAGAAAACCGACAGCTACCTGTTGCCTGTTGTGTAACAACACACACTTAAAACTGTGCTCCTGGAAGTGTCAATAAACAGTCCCCACTCACCTCATCGTATGCTGGAGTCCCATAAGTGAGTAGTAGGCCTGCAACTTCACTGCAATACACAAGGTTACCATCTGACTGGAAGAGCCTCGCGCAGCTCTGCTTCTCTGTTAGCCAACAGCTTTACTCTTGTGCCATGGTCAGTAGTCATTTTCATGCACCTCGAAGACAACAAGCTCGGACAACTTCGGCAAATTTACAACTTCATACGATCGTCAGTTCACCCCTGGTGAACAATGACGGATCATCCAACTGTATTTCAGATGGATGATAAACATCATCCAGGTCATTGGCATCCAATTACATGTATGACATTACTATCGAACGCAAGTAAACTGCTACTTAC
>JABUQX010138690.1:0-11067 GCA_015478945.1 Trachelipus rathkii
ATCGCATCCCATTCTTCTCCCTCTGTCCTTCCTAGCTTCCCGCGCCTCCTTTCCGCGTTCCCCATCTTCTCGCCTATTCCGTTCCAGTTTCAGTTGTTAGCTCAGCTCCCCAGCTGTTCATCATGGATCCGTTCCGGTCCTTTCCTGCACTGTGGGCCTGCGGTCTCTACTTACCGTCTTCACGCATCGCCCGTGGCAAGTCGGCTCTCGATGTCTCCGCGCCCCTTCTCTTCGCCTGCGCCTTTCTTCTGTCCCCCCTTCCACTGCGCAGTCGCTTTTTACTTCGTACGTCATTGGTACTGCCTTTCCCATCTCTTCTACCTCCCCCACCATCCGTTCCGTTCCCTCAACTTCATTCCACTTATGTAGGTTGTCAACCGCTTGTTTTCCGTCCGCATTCTGTTGCAATCTTCCTGTTGATTGTATTTACCGACACACCTCTCCGTGTGGCTTCTGTTGGCGCACTGCGTGCACCACTTCACCGTAGCTCCGGTGGCTACGTCTTGCATCTCATGGTTTGGCCACCAACCTCTGCTCTTGTTGTTTTCCCTTCGTTTGGTTTTTTTTTTGCCCGATTTCGCTTTTTTAGGCCACTCCTTTTTCCAACACACGCCCTCTCACCTGGCTTCTGTGTCCCACCTGTTACCGTATGGCGTTACACAATTAATTCGTTGTTTCCCCGTCTTTTGGCGCTTGTTTCCATCATTTTCCTCTACTCCGTGCTCCTGCCAAGCTGCTGACAACAGGTTGCGCATTAGTGGATATCATTCTCAGCCAATCTCCCCTTTGGTCCCCCCCCTCCACCCCGAGGACTTTTCTATTTCTTCATATTCTCTCTTCTCCTCTATATCTCCCTCTTATCTTTTTCTCAATTCATCTCATCTTATATCCTCTATATATCTGTATTTCCTCTCTTTTTCTCTCTCTTATTCTATCTCTCTATGTTCTGCTTATATCATGTTATCTATATCTTTCTTCTATCTCTACTCTCTCTACTCTCTATCTCTTTTTCTTCTTCTTATTTCTTCTCTTTTTTCATTCGCTATTTCTCTCTATTCTCTCCTTATTTTCCATCTATCTTCTATTTTTATACTCTCTATTCTTCTTACCTTCTATTCTTATTATATTCCTCTTGTCCGCCCCTTCCCAGGGCTTCGGCTCATCGCCCCCTAGTCTCTTTCTCGCTTTTCTGTTTGGCTCCCTAGTCTACTTTTTCCATTCATATCGGTGCAAGCCTGAGCGCCACCTTCTTTCGCTCGCTCTCCCAGCACTTCTTTTCTCCTAGCCTTTACCAGCCTCCCTACCACTGCTCCTTGTATGTTTTTTTCCATTTCTTCTTCTTCGAACTACATCTCGTAGGTTTTGTCGTATTCACCCGCATTTTTCACCTTTGCATCACCTTCATTTTCCTCCATTGCACACTGGTGTTTTAACACTTGTTATAATTGAGCTTTTCCCTTCATGAAGGAGGCGCGGTCGCTCCTCGTCTCGCGTCGCCACTCTTATATACACTCTCATCTTATACTACTCTTTATCATATCTAGTATATATATATCATAATCTCATCTCTTTCTATTAATCATTACAACTTCTTCATTAATATACTCTCTTTCATACTTTTCTCTCTATTTTCTTTCTTCTATTATCTTCTATATACTGTTATCTATCTATCTTCATATCTATCTATCTCTATATATATATTCCTCCTCTTCCTTCTCATCTATTTTTATCTTACTCCTATCCACTGCCTCAATGAGTACTGGTTACAATATGTCTTCTCGTACTCTCTTCATCTCTCATATAATTCTTCTTTACTCTCTCTGGCCACTTCGGTGGCTCTTTCTCCCGTCACTTGTTTGTGGGATTCACTGCCTCAATGATATGGTTACAAGTATGTCTGGGTTGAAACAGAGGGAATTGTTCAGAAGGTTTTATTACTTCTTTTGTTTCTCCAACTATTTAAGAAAACTTCAAACAATATATAACTTTTAGTTTCATTCGAGTAGCGGTTATGCATACGTTACGTCAGTTAATGTTTGTTACGTCAGTTTTACATCGATTTGACTTTAAAATCTCTCTTTCCATTAAAGCTTTCTGTATGACACTGTTTAAAAAGCGTACTGAGCAACTTTATCTTTTTTGTTTATTGGTTAACAAAAAAAATGCTTCTGAAAGTGGAAATCAAACATTTTTATAAAAAATCAAATTTGCCGGTGAAAGATCCTACTGCATATCCTATTATATTTTTTATATATATAATATATACTATATATATTATAGTATAAGTATATGCTATATATATATATTATATATTTGTTAGTATGATCTATATATAATATGATATATATTATTTACTAGAATTATTTCACTAAAATAATGTATCAATTTATTTTAATATTAATGTTAATAATTTATATTAAAATTTTTATACCTGTTTCTTTTTTTCTTTTTTTTTATGTAAAGCCTTTTTGGCTTGATTGCAAATAATAAGAGAGAGATTAGGTTTAATTAACTTCATAAAAGGATTTCGAAGCAGGGTGCCCAATACATGCAATTAAGAAATAAGATCATAATATTATTGATTGATTATTTATTAATGTGAATATTTAACATCAGGTGCAACAAAAATTCTTTGATTAATAATACTTGTTCTATCGATTGAAATGAATAATTCATTTTCAGATTTTCTTCAAATATGTAATCTGATGAAGAGTTAATCAAAGTTTAATATGCCTAGGAAAATGAACTACAAAAGTAGCTTATTAAAATACGATTTTCGACTAGTTTATTTTTCATATCTAAATTGCACAGACTAGAAATAATTTACTGTTTAGCTACCTATAAATGTTTAATTAAATCTTAAACCAAACCACACTGATTGAGCAGAGCTAACACACACACACAACCACGATAATATATCGAGTATTAGTATAGTATCATGCTATATATATATATATATATATTATCTATCTTATATATATTTATATCATTATATTATAGTATATATACTATTATTAATTCTTCCTCTTACTATCACCTGAGCTCTATCCCGTCTGATAGATGGATACGTACATGCACCGGAAAGAACAAGTAGTATGAAGAATATGAACGCAAGTCGAAAAGTCGAGCGTCAGGAAAATCCCATCCTAGGGTTTCAACGTGACTGCGATCGGACCCTCCTGAGGCACTCGTTAATCGGTGGGTTATCCTGAGCAAGACCCACGGCACCCTCTCACAGAATTTTCGGCCATCACTCCATTTTAAGCATGTTTTTAGCTCTACAAACACATTCTTCTAACTATCAGGCAGTTCATTTACTGACCGATCCTGTTTTTTTCGCTCTCACGTCCGATTCCCAGCATTACATAAACATCTTTTAACACGACGTATATCACCTTTCATAGAAAACCACTTGATGTACTCTCGTTTATCTTTCATTTAGTTCCTTGTTCATACAAACAGACTTCCTAATAGCGTTTATCTCCTCATTTTTCAATCTTATCACGATCTAATACGCCCCTAAGGATGTCTACTGAACAAATGTAACCTTAGATTATCCTCTTATTCAGACATAGTTTCACTGTTTTACATTAACCGCGTAATAATTCCATAATGCCAATTGCTGCGTACTAAAGCTTAAATACATCTTTACAGTTCACAAGGATTTTGAACTTCACAAGCTTCCTTTTCCTATTCACAACTTGCCTACTAACTTGCAATATCCGTCTTTATCATTCCAACACTATCTAAATATTTAGACAGATACTTGGTTCCAGTTGCTCACCATATAAGCTGACTAGCCCTATCCATCTACTCACTACCATAACCTTACTTACTCTTATTTACTTTACTTTCAAGCCCTTCCTTTTACATACCCTGCCAAATTACGCAATCCTGCTTCAAACTCTCTATAGATTCTCCACAAAACCAATTCATCCGCAACAGGGAGACCCACTCTCTTTCAGTCCTACACGTTCTAAATCTTCCCCTGCAACAAATCAGCTACACTTCCTTTTTCTTTCATATCCTCATCCATATATACAAATTGAAAAATCAAAAGGAGACATAAAATGTTTGTCTACTTCTATTTATTAACAATCACTTTCAAGCTCTATTTACATTAAGCACGTTCACTATGTATACATACTCTAAGTTCTATTAATTCTCCTATATTCTTCAAGGTCTATTATAATTCTTCCAGCTTTTCTATTAATCCTTTTATACGCCTGTTGCAAATCTTTGAAATCTAAATTTAATTTTTTCTTCTTCTCTCTCATTTGTTTTAATATAATAATTTGATCCAGAATATTTAACCATTCTAAATGCACCTTTTTCTTTACCTAGTCCTCAGTCCTTGAGGTTCTCTTCGACCAAAATATCAGTATGTCTTAAATCAACACTCAATAAACTATTCTCCTATTATTTAAGTTCTTTGTCCCTTACCTTTTATAGAGGTATTACTTTCTTTTCCATCCCTCTGGAACTATACTATCAAAAACTGGATTGTTACACGTATCTCAAAGTTCCAATCAATCATACATTATCTCGTTTTTTTTCATGTCACTGGGAAATTTCATGCAATGTCTGCAGATTACCTTTTTCTACATTTTATACATTTAAACATTACCTGTCACATTACGAATTCTCTCCCAAAAATACCAATTCCTCCTTGCTAGTTTCACTGAAAAGGTGAAACCCCTACCCAAGAGTTTATAACTCAAGCATTAGCAAGCTGATAGCATAAAACAAATAGTCCTCTACAGTGCTCAGGATCAAGAGTTTTGAGGCCAGAAGGAAGAAGATGCTGTTCCAACTGACAGAGCCTTTCCTGGATGTGTAGTGTAGTGGTGTAGTGTATATATATATATATATATATATATATTATATATATATATATATATATATATATATATATATATATATATATATATATATATATGCTATATGTAATAATAATATGTATACTGTAATAATAATATATATGTATGTATATATATATAATAATAATAATAATAATAATAATAATAATACCTATATATAATAATAATATATATAATAACTAACAACTAATAATATAATAATAATAATAATAATAATATATAATATAATATAATATAATAACAATAATGATGACAATAATATAATAATAATAAATATATAATAATAATAATAATAATAATAATATATAATAATAATAACAATAACAATAATGTATATAATAATAATAATAATATATATATACGGTAATAATAATAATATGTATAATAATAATAACTATCTTCTTTATATAATAATAATAATAATAATAATAATAATATATAATAATAATAATAATAATATAATAATAATATATATGTAATAATAATAATAATAATAATAATAATAATAATAATAATAATAATAATATAATAATAATAATAATAATAATATATATATATATATTTAATGATAATATACATATATATATAATATATATATATATATATCATAATAATATATATATATATACTATATATATATATATTGTAACTCCTACCATGAATTTGGCCGGAGGCCAGATAATCTTGTCTAAAAAATTTTTCGTTTCCAGTTGTAGCAGTCTTCATGTCTATTATCCCAATCTTCAAATTAGTTGTTGAAAAATTTATATAGCATAGGTACATTTTCACTATAAATGCATATAAACAAAGTTTAGCAGTGTTGTATCCTGACCATGCATGAAAATACTCATGCCCTTCTCTGTGTAGTGTCTTCAGTGAGGATATGTTTAACCAAGTTGGCAACATCCACAGCATAAAAAGAAATCAAGTTTCACCTGAGATTGCAGGAATACTTCTATTTTTCATAATATTTTGTGAATCGTAAGCTTTTCTAATTTAAGGAATTTTGTCAAAATTAATGCTCTTTCTCCAATATTTTAAAAAGAAATAAATTACTCTAATTAATAATGAGTTATGATTAAAAATCTTTTGATTTATTAATTAAACAATAGAAACTGCAAATTTTATAAACGTATTGTTAAACTCAAAAAAGTTGTTAAATTGAAAATTTGCTCCTAAGATTTTTACTATGCATCTATTTTTTATGAAATTTAGATACCTATAATTGGATGAGTTACAAAACTTTAATAAATGTATTAAGATTTATATCTCCTTTAAAAAGCATCCAAAGGTAAGAAAATCTCTTCAGATTTTTTTTCTTTCAGAGAGCAGAAATTTTTTGTCTAAAGTGAAAATTTGCTCTAGTTGTTTAATTTCCATCCGAGTTTTTAAATTGAAATTATTAGAGTAGATAAAATTTAATGAGTTATGCAACTTTTATTTAGGCATTTTTTGAATGCGTACCCAGTCATTTTACCTCTGGGCATTCCATGTCCAATTTGAAACAGGCCGAACAATGCAGTCCCCAGAGGTAAAATGTTGTGTATATAGAAAAATGTTCTAAATGAAAGAGAACTTGTTCAATTCAGTCTACTCTGAAAATTTCATAAAAACTGGATGAATAGAAAAAACAAATAAAAAATATATATATATACCGTATATATTATTTTCTATATATATATATATATATATGTATATATACTATATACAAGCTTTACAACTTGCCAGATATATAAAAATATAAATATAAATTCATATATAAAGATATATTTATTTGTGAATATATATATATATATATATATATATATATATATATATATATAAAAACCAAATAAAAAATATATATATATACTATATATATAATTTTCAATTTTGGTAATTTTCACTTCTCTGTTGCATCATTACCCTTTATTCTATATCTTTGAATCTCTACTTAACTCTTATTTCCAGGGTCATCTAGAGCCTCATTTCCTTCAACTGGTGATACACTATACTTTTCAATTTTACTGATCTATAGTCATTTGGTCTTAGAGGGGACAATGGGAGTCTTGTGTGATTGTTGCTTGATATTTCCAAAGCTTGTGATATTTTCATAGCACAGGGAGTGTTGTTGTGTCTTAGCACAAATTTTGTGTGGAGAGCAGCAACTCCAGGCTTACTCATTGTGGTACCTCGTCCTTTCTATCTGCATGTTTTCCTTCTGTATTTAACCTTCCTCACCCAAGTATAATTTAAGTTGGGCTTGTTTTTTTTATCAATTCCTATATACAGTATATATTTTCAGCCTTCTTGAATTTACTCTAGGCAGTGAGCGGTTGGCATATGTGTAAAAGGAAAAAGAAACAAAAAACTCTGAATCAATGTAAAAAGTATAAATTAATGGTGGTGGGGTTAGAATAAAAAGAAATTGAGAGAATTGAGGTACAAATGTTTAAAAAGTGTATATTGGCCTATATGATTTACATTTATAAAATTTTTTAAGGTCATGAAAGTGTGCCAGAGGTAGTAGCTATATATTCTTTGTAACAATATATTCTATAATATTAAAAACTAGGGTTACTTGAACTCTTGATAATAAGATTAAAATTAGGTATATAATTTGGATAGAATAAATTACTGTCTGTGATGGGTTCATTTTGATACATTTTTAAAAAAAAAATACTATGGTGTATAGTAACTTTTATTAAGTGTTTAATTGCTAATTGGATGCAGTTGTTTTGGTGATAACTTTTTTTTACACTGAAGTAGATCATAAATAACCATCTACCATTGCTATGGAGATTAATTAGATGTCTGTGCATGGTATAATGTAATTTTTATTATATATGTATATTTCTTTTATGAATATGGTAAGTATACTCATTAGTTTCAACAGGTGCTGTTGAACATTTAAAGGCGATTATGATTTTATTCAGAATGTTTAAAACTGTGTGTTGATAGGGTCATGTAACTCCTAAAAGATTTGTGTTTCTTATGTTCTAACTTTTTCAAAGTGAAACCAGAAACCTTGCAAAGATATTTACTTGCCTTACTTTGTTAATGGCCAAAAATATAAGTTTTTCTGCATTCCTAATTGCTCTTGAAATCCAAAATTTTTGCAAATTTTTTTAATTATTACTATTCAAAGTTTGATGTCAACCATGGTTATCCATTTTTGTTATTATGCTCTTACACTTAAAATATTATATCATCTATAGGTTTTATGTACTTAGAATATTTAATATGCAGTATATTTTGAGTATATTTAAATCAGAGTTGCTGTGCCATTAAATTTTTTTTCGATGGCTTCAACTTTGGTTCCATCATTTTTAAATTTTCCAGTTCCTGCTCTTTGAACTCTTTAATATCATAGTAAAATAATTATTTTTCTCCAGCTCTACTCAAAACCTTGTAATTCCATAGCTTCCAATTTAAACTCTGCAGTCCTGATTTAAATCATAAAAAATATAATCCTTAATATTAAAGTAATCTCTTGGTTTGCTGATTTCACTGAGAGTCTCATTAAGTTTCCTAATTTATGTATGTCACTTGAGTTTGATGATACTCAGTTTGAAAGAAAACTTTCAATTTTGCTGTTCATTTTAATTTATAAAATTTTTTTACTATTTTATACAGTACGGTATATGTATAGCTATATATTTGGTAGAACTATCCTTATTAATTATTATTTTTCATCCTAATCTGAAATATGCTAAAGATTTATATTGAAATATTGTGTGTGTGTGTGTGTGTGTGTGTGTGTGTATGCGTGTGTGTGTGTGTGTGATTATTATTAATATTATTATTATTATTATTATTATTATTATTATTATTATTATTATTATTATTATTATTATTATTATTATTATTATTATTATTATTATTATATCAGAGTTGTTAGCTTAACATTTTAATGTAAACTCAAACTGGAGCTCAATTCCTATCGGGTCTCAGTGGTCTTATATGCATATGACTTTTAAATATCAAATAAGTTCCAGTTTATATGTACTATTCATTTATTTATTTATTTAGATTTTTTTTATAAAAATGTACAAATGATATTCAAGGAGGGGAACTTCTCCCCCCAAAAAAAAAAAAAAAAAAAAGTTTTTAAATCAAAACTGAAGTATATTCATTGTATTTCCTTTCTGTCACTAATTAGTCCAATATTTATTTATATATTTTCTAATGATAGAATCTTATGCTATTGTCTCATCCAAAAATTTGGAGTTTTTATTATTATTATTATTATTATTATTATTATTATTACTATTATTATTATTATTATTATTATTATTATTATTATTATTATTATTATTATTATTATTATTATTATTATTATTATTATTATATAAAAGCCAATTAAACTATCCAATCATTACTACCATGGTTTGAAATTCTTTACTAGAATAATTTTTGTGATTTGTTATTCTACCCAGTTACATACCATTTCCCATAAGTAAAATTTTTTTTTAATTATTATTATTATTATTATTATTATTATTATTATTATTATTATTATTATTATTATTATTATTATTATTATTATTATTATTATTATTATTATTATTTTAGAAACTTAACACTTTAAAGGGGAGAACTTTTTAACCCAGTTTGAGTGGAAATATTGAATCCATCTACTAACATTATTAAAATATTATAAGATGTAAAATAATTTTTAGGAATTTCTTTAAAAGCAAGTTCTAGAATAAGCATTTCATCATTTTCATCCAGGTATTTTGGGTAATAAAACTAGTAAATGGTCTTACGTTTTGTAGCAACCAACTAATTCATGTGGTTACTATATTTTTTTATTAAAGTTTGTATCATTAATATATTTGTATCGTTAAACAGTTAGATTTGCATATGCCTATTTTGTTATTACAGATAATTTTTTTCTTTTCCAATAACATCTTTGAGACCAGAGTATATAGGTTATGCCAGCCATATTAAACGGCACTTCTGTGTGAAGTATCTTTAAATTGAATTTATTCTCTAGTTTTTTACCTTATTCTTTATTTATTTATTTTTTTTTTTTGTAAAATATTATAGTTATTTCTCTCTCTCTCTCTCTCTCTCTCTCTCTCTCTCTCTCTCTCTCTCTCTCTCTCTCTCTCTCTCTCTCTCTCTCTCTCTCTCTCTCTCTCTCTCTCTCTCTCTCTCTCTCTCTCTCTCTCTCTCTCTCTCTCTCTCTCTCTCTCTCTCTCTCTCTCTCTCTCTCTCTCTCTCTCTCTCTCTCTCTCTCTCTCTCTCTCTCTCTCTCTCTCTCTCTCTCTCTCTCTCTCTCTCTCTCTCTCTCTCTCTCTCTCTCTCTCTCTCTCTCTCTCCTCTCTATTTCTCCCTCTCTCTCTCTCTCTCTCTCTCTCTCTCTCTCTCTCTCTCTCTCTCTCTCTCTCTCTCTCTCTCTCTCTCTCTCTCTCTCTCTCTCTCTCTCTCTCTCTCTCTGTAATTATTATTATTATTATTATTATTATTATTATTATTATTATTATTATTATTATTATTATTATTATTATTATTATTATTATTATTTTAATAAGCTGGTCTGTGAGTAGGGCTTATAAAAGTAAGCTTACTTTGCAGAAAATAATAAAAAAGTGTCGTTCCATATTAAGAAAACTTTTACAATGTCCTATTGTTAGTTTTGTTCATTATTTCACTTTTTTTTTTTTGTCATGGATGAAAAATAAGTAATAATCGATTTTTTTTGTATAACTAATAACTGCGCATTCAGCCTTACAGTATGTACACGCTCGCGCACTTTATTTTATTTTTGCTTCAGTTTTTTTATTTAAATAAATTTATTATTATTATTATTATTATTATTATTATTATTATTATTATTATTATTATTATTATTATTATTATTAATCCCTTCTAGACAATTCATTGTAAGATTAGGTGCGTTCGTATATTTGCTTCTTCATTCTTTTCCGATTTTACGATCGAGTCTTTCTCTCTCTCTCAAGACTCTAACCTATTTATCGTGAATGACTCAAAAGTCCGTGAGTCGTGACTATTTAGGAAGTCAGGTATGAGTGACTTAGGTTACCGTGAGACGTGAGTGACGGAGTCCTTGAGTCGCCGCGGTAGTAGTGCTTGAGATTCGTTTCAAGTTTTTTTTTTTTTTTTCTCATTCCTTTCAACTACTTTGTAGATTTTGAGTGGTTTTTGATGGTTGAAATTTTTTTTGTTATTATCGTTTTTT
>JABUQX010138691.1:0-2500 GCA_015478945.1 Trachelipus rathkii
TTTCATTTATTCTCTAATTTGCCCCACACCACACATTCTCCTTAGCGTTCATTTCCCATTTTATCAATTCTTCTCACACCTAACACGCCCCCTAAGATGTCCATCTGAGCCCATTTTACTTTAGATCTAACTCCTCTTATTCCAAACCATAGTCTCACTACTATACATTATTAACACAATTAACAACATACTCTCATATATATATATATATATATATATATATATATATATATATATATATATATATATATATACATATATATATATATATATATATATATATATCTATATATATATATGCTACTGTTCTCCTAACAGATATGCTATAATTATAAATATATCTATGTAATAATATGTATGTATATATAATAATAGCACCAGTAAATAACAACATAATATGTATGTAATATGGAAATATATATATATATATGTATATATATGTAATAATAAATGTAATATATATAATAATATAATAATAATAATAATATATATAATAATAATAGCATTTATCTCTAAATATGTATATAATATAATAATAATAATAATGTATATGTATATAATAAATAATATAATAATAATAATAATAATAATGTAATAATAATAATGCTAACCTAGATATATAATAATGTAATATATATATAATAATAACATAATATAATAATATATATATGCTAATAATATAATAATATGAAATATAATATAATAATAATATATATATTAACATAATATAATAATATATGTATATATTAACAATATATAATAATAACCTGTAATAATATGTATAATAATAATAATATGTATAATATAATTTTTCATATAGATAATTTTCTAGAGGGTAGAGTCGGAGTCGGAGTCGGAGTCGGTAATTTACAAAAGGGTGGAGTCGGAGTCGGAGTCGGAGTCGGTAATATTCAAGAGGTCGGAGTCGGGGTCAGAGTCGGTAATTTAGAGGGTGGAGTCGGAGTCGGAGTCGGAGTCGGAAAATTTTTGAACCGACTCCACAACCCTGCAGTGCTAACTCTTATGCAGAACTCACTATCATACACAAACACCACCTTACAAACTACAACGGCATTAAATGACAACACCGCAAAAATACAGTCCTTCACAATAATGATAAAAAAAAAACATACAATCTAATAAATCTCTACAATCACCACCACACCTCACCACAATGCCCCAGAAACTACAAACCAAACGTCTCCGTAATCTCCCACCTCCCAAACCTCATAATGGGAGGCAATTTAAACGCCCACCACTCTACATGGTACAACGCCCAAGAAGCAAACCAAAGAGGAACCCACATCATAGCCAACCTTGAAAGAATAAACATCCTAAACAACACAAACAGCCACACTAGAAACCCACCTAAAACAACCAAACATGCACATCACCAGAAAAAAACACTATGTTCACCAAATTTACACACAAAACTCCACTGGTCAGCAAAAACCGATCTAAACTCCGACCACCTATCCATTATCATAATATACCAAAATGTCAACAAATCAAACTACCCACTCGGAAAAACATACACAAACTACAAAAAAGCAGATTGAACACAATTCGCCAACCATTTAGAAAACTACAAACATCCCTTAAATATCACAAACACATCAACACTCAACAAAGCCATACAAAATTTCACATCTCTAATTCAAAAAGCAGCTAGCAAAGCCATGCCCAGAGGATACACCAAAAAATACAGCCCAACCCTATCACCTGAAATAGAACAACTAATCAAACAACGCAACTCGCTCAGAAAATAATACCCACATCACTCTAAAAGACAACACAGATTAACGCCCTATACACCACAAATCATAAACCAAACAAACACACGTTCTTCAAACAACTTCCAAACCTTCCTCACCAAGAATATCCAACACACGAATAATACCAGAATGTGGAAAACAATAAATACACTGAAAAGCTTAACCAACTAACAAACACACACTCACGAATTCGGCAAAAACCCAAACACACAAAACCCCCAATCCAACAAACAATGTGCAAACATTCTCGCAACTCACTTCGCAAACCAGAGCCAAAAACCCTCAAAACAGGAAAACCATTAAAGCCATCAAGAAAATAAAACTCAACCACAACCAAACAATAGAAATAACCACAACTGACCTAGAAAAAATAAAAAGACACATAAACTTACCTGCAACTGGCCCAGACAACATCTCAAACATTTTAAACACCTAGGGAACACAGCTTTAACTAAATTAACACAAATATATAGGAGCTCCATCACCCTAAACTTCATTCCTCCTATCTGGAAAAAAAAGCTATCATTATGGCCAAACTAAAACCAGGAAAAGACCCTTATGACCTTTCATTATATCGCCCAATCTCTCTTTTATCAACACTATGCAAACTACTAGAAAAAACATACTAAACAAAATAATTCCACACATCATCAAACACAAATTTCAACACCGTTTCAAACAAAACAACTCAACTACACCCGCACTCACAAACATCATACAATCCA
>JABUQX010138691.1:10000-13779 GCA_015478945.1 Trachelipus rathkii
TTCGAAAATAATGGTTTCAGAATCTCAAGAAAAAATAAAATAAATAAATAAAATAAATAAAATTTCCGCATTCTTGTTATTTTATTACGTAAATTTCAACGTTTTACATAACCCTAAATCAGTAAATCAAAAAATCCTCCCCACTCCCCCTCCCCAATCCCTCCTACCCCCTCCATCTATCTGATCTATTGATTTCAAGCAATTTCGAGTAATCATTTGGGATAAACATAGACATCACAATCAAGGTTCTTATAACAAAGTCAAAACAATATATGTGACTGTAAACAAAGTTTTTCAGCATTAATAAAAGCTTACTTAGAATCATTGAACTATGAATATACTCACCAACGCCACCATGACAAACCTAGCCGCATCTTAAGCCATGGAGATAAATAGAAGGTTAACGTTAACAGAAAGTTTCACACGTAACAAACAACAGTAAGAGTAACTAACATAACATCAAAACGTAACTTATTACATTGTCAAGCATGCGTCTCTAACAAACATTTAATTTTTACATTCAAACATAGGTAATATTTTAACTAAAAATTTATCACAACCTTAGTGTATTATCTACTGATCAACGAATATTAACTTCACATAATGGTTTCCATCAATAAAGCTAAACATGGCGTAACATGAAACTAAGAAAATAATGTACAAAGACAAACCCATCACAACTTATCAATGAATAAATGTTAACATTAACAAAGTTCCAACACTAACAACAGTAAAGGTACCGTAACATAGCATCATCAAAAACGTCTCTTATACGACTTTGTTCAGCGATATCTTCTAAACTAAACGATGTAATTTAAAACCCACAGCCATGGGTAATATTTAAACTAGAAATTACACCAACATTGGTTAAATTATCTATAGCAGGCAGCGAGTATGCTAACGTATCAAAAGTTTCCACATCAAATAAAGAGCTAACATATCGTAACATGAACTAAGAAAATATATGTACAAAGAACAAACCTATTCACACCTTAAAGCTACGAAATCCAACTGGTTAAACATTAACCAAAGTTCCATCACACTTAACACCGACCAGTAAAGCAAACTGACAATGGTAAATGCCAAAACGTACACTAATCTCCTGTTTCCAAGCATAAACTCTAACATATTAACGTTTAATCTTACAAATAACACAGTAACATTTTAACCCTAAATTTTCTCTCACAACAATTGGTTTAATTATACTGATCAACGAATATACTCTAACATAGATAAGTTATTCACAAATCAATAAAACTAAATACATAGCGGGTAACATGAAACTAAGAAAAAATAATGCACAAAGAGACAAACCTACCACCAACTTCACACAATAAAATATAACTGTTAACATTACAAAGTCTCCACACTTAACACAGTAAAGTAACTAACATGGTATGCAAAAACGTAACCTAATCTTAAACTTTTCAAAGCCATATCGCTAACACTATTAACGTTATGCTTACACTGGACATACTGTTAATTTTACATTAACATAGTATATAACAAAAAAAAAAAAAAAATTAGGCGATATGACCTTACCTAACCTGCATAATACGCTAAGGGGTAAAGACAAAAACAAGTAAATGTTTTTACTGCTATGTTAAAAGGCTAAAAAACTAGAACATAAGTAACTTACACACACACACAACAACAAAAGACGACTAAAAAGACGTACCATTAACAACTTAGTCAATAAAGCGAACATATGCGGGATTTTACATTAACATAGTAATATAGTAATATTTAACAAAATTTCATCATAACCTTACCTAACCATCATACATACCTAACGAGTATAGAACGGAAACAAAGTAATGTTTTTAGGCTATCCTCTTTTTTAGACCTTCCCGCCCCATTTCAGAAAATATCCCAACTCTAGAAAACATGGAAAATGATTTTAATGGCTTTAACATTTGCATAAAGTGGATGCAAGTATATTATATTTGAAACTCTTGCAGGAATACAGCAATGTAGCAGTCACCTTCGTTTAGAAGTGATTAAATATAAATGACACATGTGGGAATAAACGAAACCTGCCTCGTGAAATATCACAACAAGCGTGAGAGATGCGAGGAGAGTGTCGATCGGTACCATACAACGAAAAAATGGTCTCTAAGGCTCGACTCGACTGGAAATCGTAAGCGTAAACAACCCCTTATAGTTAATGAGATTCTTTCTTTCAACAATCAGAAGAAGTAAACCAGAATATACGGTACGAATATGAACCATACCTCAGTTTCAAACAGGGTTATATATTCCGTTAGACAACACACCAACAACAACAACAACAACAAAACAACAACAACACAACATACAACAACAACAACAACAACACAACAGCAAACATAACATAGTACAAGAAAAAAGTTCTTTATCTATACCAACAACGAATATATGCTAACGTAACATTGGTTTTTCACGTTAATAAAGCTACATGCATTAACAGACTAAGAATATAATATACAATAACAAAATCTAACAAAATCTAACACACCTTACGCTAGAATAAACAACTAACATTAACAAGTTCCATACTTAAAAACAGTAAAGTACCTAGCACAGCGTACAAGACGTAACCTATTCCACAACTTTTTTCACAAGCATATCTCTTAACATATAATGTTAATTTTACATTAACATAACAATATTTAACAAGGTAGGCTTTGAGAGTATCATTTCGATAAACATAGCACCAAAAATGAGTTCTTATATACTAACACATGCGAATATAGTGCTAACATAACAAGGTTCATATTAATATATAGTTAACAAAGCCAATGATATGGAACTAAGAAAATAATGTATCAAAGGTTACGACACAACTTTGTAGCACAGAATTAGCTCGAATAAAGTGTTAACATTTACAAAGTTCCACACTTAGCACCTGTAGGTAACTAACATGGTATACAAAACGTAACCTATTTTCATACTTTTTTCCAAGCATATCTCTAACAATATTAACGTTATTTTTACATTGACACAGAAATTTAACACGGATTCTATCATAATCTTTGTCCAATGTTATTTCATACAGACCACGAATCTGTAAACATAACTAGAAGTTGTTACTGCCAAATATGAACACCAAAAATATAGTTCTTTAATATACTAACCATTCGAAATATATGCTAACGTAAACGAACAACGTTTTACATTAAATAGAAGCTAACATCAACATAACCTGGAACTAAGAATATAATGTACACGAAAACCTAACACCATAAATACACGTACGAATAAAAACTACTAACAAATTGAAAAACTTCCCCCACTTAACAGCAGTAAGTACTAACACTTTCGCACAAAATTAACCTATCACAGCTTTTTAAGCAACTATCTCCTAAACATATCACTGTTAATTTTTAAATTTAACATCGTAAATATTACATTTTTAAAGGCATACACACCTGTCTAATCACCAATATGACAAAAATATATATGCTAAGCGTAACAAATTTTTTTATTTTACATCACTGTGTAATATTTAACAAAAAATTTCTCACAACACACTCGCGTAGATAATCAGCTAATCATCCCTGAATTTCCCTACTTACAAAGGTAAAGTAAGCTAATAGATCGTACAAATTACTCGATATGTTTCCCACTTTTCTCCGCATATTCAGAACAGGTAAAGCAGCATCATCTCAACAAATCCCTTAAACAAAGTGCAATCTATCAAAGTAACCAATCTGAACTATGAATTACACCATCTTCTCAAAGTGTCACTCGTTTTGAGTATAACATCAATTGACCTATGAATAAACATAGACAATAGC
>JABUQX010138692.1:0-29710 GCA_015478945.1 Trachelipus rathkii
AAAAATCTTAGAAGCCTCATGGAATGGCAGATCACTGATCACCTTCACGGATCTTCCATACACTAGGTGCAGGTATGTAACACTTTGCTTTGCTATGTTTTTCGGCGGCTATTGTCATTTTTAGCTTTCGGGTGTGCAGGTAAGTCCATCTCCTGTCATATTTTGTAGTATATGCAATTAACAATTGTTACTTTCTTATACTTTGGAGGCCGCCACAAAATGTGTAATATTGACTCATTTTTAAAATTACAAGCATAAATTGAAATTTTTGGCAATGGTTAAGAGGATTTCTATAAAGATCTCCTTTTTGTGGAATAGACAGTCTGCACTGTATTACACTGAGGACAACGGGGAGGGAGCGTATACGACATCTGCTGCAATCCCGTTTGTTGGGATGTTTAACACTTTACACGATAAAATAAAACTTAGTGATAAAAAATACAAACTAATTAAGAAAAAACAAAAGTTAGTTATTATTATCTTATCGATATTATCATTTGTTCAGATCAACACAAAAACGTTTTTTGGAAGAAGCTGTGGAGGTGATAATGCCAGAAGGCAAAAGTGGATAGCACCGCTAACTGGTAGAGAAAATGATACCAACGGAAACTACAATCGGAGTGCGCTAAGGTTCTTGCATGAGGGTAATGTTTTACCTGTGTTAGTTGCAAACAGTATGACGAAAATTTGGAATTCTGGCAATACAATATAGATTCTAAATTAATGCTGTTAATGGATAATCTTCAGGCTGGCTAGTGTGAAATGGGGAATGAACGGTACTTAGAGGAGTTTGGTGTGAAGAAAGGGGTAAACTCGAGATATAAGTTATTATGAGAGAAGATATAGTTTAGAGTGTGACGTGAATCTTATCATAGCGATGGACGATATTGATCCTGATTTTCTAGTAGCTATTATCATTGACACTGATGAATGCAGAGCCTTCTTTTCACGAGTGCTAACAAAGTAAGTTAATTATAAGTCTATAAGTGGTAAAGAGGAGAAATTAAAACTGAATATAGTTTGGGTATAAAATAAATGTAAAGTTGGAAAAGTCGCTTATAAACATTTAAATGGCATTTAAATTGCCCTTCCCGTGGTAATTTAAATCTCCATCTTAAATTAGACTATTTCAGCTACGTGGCCTTTTTAAAGTGTGCGGTGGCTTTGTTGTGCGTGTTTATTGTATGATATATATCCAACGTCAGTACCGGGGTATACCTAGGTATAACCCGTATGAGTAATAAGCTCATATATTTGAGCATGTATTGAGTTACTCCACAGGACTGTACTGCCGCATAAATAGTGTTTTAGGGACGGCGCAGCAACTGATATACAAAGTGAGTGCCTCATTAAATTACGGAGCGCCTGCGTGGTAGTTTTTAGTATGAGGGGTAATACTTATAGCGTTGTGGCGTATACTACTGGGTCACCTGAGGTAGCTCTCACCTACTCTTACTATGAGTTGTAATATATGACAATATTATTTAATTAAATATATTAGATAGTAGACTTACCGCTTACCTGACTAGTATCATACCGTCACGCTCTCATGTTAGTATACGTTGAGTATTTCTGACTGAGCTACGGTGAAGATGTTATTCGCTGACTAAACTATGAGAATGGGTAAAAACTATAGACTTAGCGAAAAGATTATTTAGGGAGAAAAGTTTACTAAAATATATATCTGTCATTATGGGTATGTTATAAAAAAAGGCAAATGTATTTTTAAATTGTGTGTGTTTTTTGTTTTTTTTTTTTTATATTATAGAACCTCTATTATTTATCTGATTATCTCTCCAGAGATCTGTCTAATGCTTTGCCAACTTGTCCTAGCTTTTTAGAACTCGTGTCGGCTGCATTGATCACTTTTGTTAATGGTTTGCGACTCTCCAATATTTATTTTTTACTTTAATTTCTTTAATAACTAAACTCGCAGTCGTATACGCGGAAATATCGAGATGAGTGAACACTCGCGAGAAGCACCCGATGGAACGGAAGAGAAGTGGGATTATTCTAGCGCCTTTCCGGGAACGACTAAAGGGTATAGGACCTATTTCCCCCCTCCGGGGCAGGGTCTCCCGGAACCCCTACGCCGGCTCTTATGTCGTATCTTTAGTGATAGGTTTAAAGCTGGGGTTTCCTCGCCCTCCCTCTAACTGGGGTATAAAGGAAAACGTCTACCTCCCCTCTGTTTCCAACCGTCGGCTTCGAAGGCCAAAAACCTACTTATGGCCTCCGTGTAATAATTAACTTGTTATAATATTTCGATAGTATTTTCCACGGCCAAGTAGGGGGCTCCGAAGCCGATCGGGGAATAACTAATAGAGGGGGGACTTATCTCCTTAATAACCTCCGTAGGGTAGAGGGGCGAGGAACCCCCGCGACACCCAAATATACCCACATAGAGCGGGGGTATTTCAGGAGACTCCTCCCGATAGTAGGGGAAGATAGTCTCTACCTCTAGTCTGATTCCCCGGAAGGCCTAGTAAACACTACCCGACTCCTGCCCATCGGTGCGGTATACCCTTCCTTAGTCTTAATCTATTAGTTTATTTCAAAAAAATAATAAAAAAATAAAATAGTAAACTCGACTAAAATACACGCTATTAGCCCTCTAAGCCATTGCGAATCAATCCAAATCATCAAAAAACTGATGTTGAACGATCTAAAAAGTACTACGATAAAGCATGCGTCCTCTGGAAGTAATTATACTGATAAAAATAATAAAATTTTTCTTTTTTTTTTTTTTTTTAAATACATCCTTTGATTTTACATTATATTCTAATAAACATATATATATTAATTATGTTATATAATAAGTTTAATCATAACTATTCTCTAAATATGAACCATTTCCACAAACAAGTGCTATAGTCTTTAACTCTCTCTAATTTATGGTTAAATACTTACTTCACGAATATATCACTATATATATATCATATAATATTTAATATAATTATATAATAATATTATATTATTTAAATCCTATATAATATATATTAATTTTCATTAATATAGTCTCTTTTAAATGACATGTATCTACTTATATATTATATATATACTTACTTAATATATATTATGATATATATATCTATATAATATTTAGATCATCCTAAGTTTTATAGCGATTGTTGTGCTTTATCTAAAGCCCAGTTTGCTGGCGTAGAATACTGCTCTTCATATAATATGTCTTAGTCTTTAGTTATTTACCGTACATATATATATATATTACTATCTTAATAATATAATTAATTTCATATATAGTTATATATATATATAATACTATTACTCACTTACTTATATATATAATATTCAATATATTTACTATATTCATTACTAATCTATATATATATAAGTATATTATATACTTATATATATATATAGTTAATATATACTATATTATATCATATATATATATATTACTATATATATATATTTTTATATATATTCATAGGAGGGTAGGGCCTATACAGGGCGCACCCGCCGACATTTGCCGCTTTATTGGGCCGCGTTATTATTATTGAGCGGTTTTGGCGAGTCACCTACAGATTTGAACAATATGCTTGCTTTGGCTTATACAAAATGCCAGTTTTGCTGCGCCTCGATTCTCTCGTCTGTCTATTATAACTATTAATTCTTAACAGCATATCATAATATTATTTAAACATTGAACCCTATACTATATATATACCTATATATATATATGACCACTAGTCGAGTTTTTTGAACTCACTCTTCCATTAAATATATATATTGCCCCACCCTTTATAAATTATATTTACAACCTATATATATTATACTATATATATATAATTATATCTACTACTATATATATAATATACTCTATTATATACTCTTATACTCATATATATTTTCTATATATAACATCTATTATATAATCTATTATATATTATATCTATAATAAATATTATAAATATAAAATAAGCAGTACTACTATAGTTATTTCTTATTAATATCTAATTTTATATATTTATTATTATCTTTCACAGATTTCTATATAGTAATAATATATATATATTACATAATTATATATATTACTTCATTAATATATTAATATTAATATATATCATTATATATACTTAATAATTCTATAGTACTAAAAGAAATCATAATTTAATATCTTACTATATAATTTAGTACAAACGAGTTTTCAACTTATTATATATCTATATATCATATATAATAATTATTTCACTTTTAATGTACTCGCCCGATTTCTTTGGTAACAGTTTCCAAGACCAAGCGAAGGGAGCGAAGTCGTCCTCATACGCTGGAGATCACGCATCGCCACGTCTTCTTTTTTCCTTTTTCGGGGCCTTCTTCATCATTTACCCACACCTAAGCACGCGATGTGTATATCATTCGGTTTCTTCTCTCCTTTTATTATATAATTTTAACAGGTATGCATGATAAGTTAAAATTTTGTCGTCGATTTTTACCCGAATTGGTAAATAGATTCTTGCGGTTGAAATAAGTGTCAAAAAATGTGCTGGAATTTAAAGAAAAATTTTCTGCGAGGAACTGGAGGGTCAAAATTTGATGAAATTATGACCACTTCCTGTGGCATGGAGACTTGAGGGTCAAAATTATATGCAATTTAGGACCATTTCATGTGAAAAACGGAGGGTCAAAATTGGCTGAAAATTATTACCCTTTTCGGTGAAATTTAGAGATCGAATGGTCAAAATGTTTTGAAAATTAGGATCATATCCAATAGAAATTGGATGGTCAACATTAGCTAAATATTATGACCACTTCCGGTGAAGTTTGGAGCTTGGAGGGTCAAAAGTGTGTTGAAAATCGACACATTTGGGATGGTTTGGAGATGTTGAGGCATTTTAAAACTTATCGAACCATTTTCGATGGAACGGCGTCAAAATTGGCGAAAATACTGAACCAACAATTCATGTAGAGTTTGGAGACTGGAGGGACAAAATTGGTAGAAAATTTGTACCGCTACCAATGAAAATTGGAGGAAAAAAATTGTCTGAAAATTGCGAACATTTCTGTTGAAGTATGGAGACTGAAAGATTTAAATTTTTTTTAAAAAAAAGACCACTTACAGTGGGAACTAAAGCTAAAAATTGGAATGAAAATTATGAACTTCCGGCTAGAATTGGAGACTGGGAAGTCGAATTGGTGATAAATTTAAGATCATTCAGTTGAAACCTGGAAGTCAAAATTGTTCCTGTAAAATTATGACCACTTTCGGTTGAGTTTTGAGACAGGGGTCAAAATTGGGTGAAAATTAGAACGATTTAAGGTGGAAAAGGAGTCGAAAATTGGTTGAAAATTCTGACACTCCAGTGGATTTTCCAATTTGATCAAAATTGACTAAAAATTACGACCACTCCCGGTGAAATTTAGAGACTGTAAGGTCAAAATTTTTGAAATTATGAACCACTAACATAAAGAACAAAATCCAAATAGGTTTTTTTTTTTCGATAATCGGAAAAGTTACAGCTGGTGGCACAAGTGTCAAACATTGGAGAAATATGTTACTTCGGTGAACTGGAGTTAGGAGGTTCGCTCATCGTTTGAAAAATAGTCAAATATCATGGAGTATATACATGTGCGTGATGAGGTTAGTTGTAGTTTGTGATACGAGTGAGAGGGAGTAATGGCTTGATGATTTCCAAAATTGGTTGAACTTCTAGTAACACTTCCAGAGTAAATGGAGGGTCAAATTTTTTTTTGAAAATATACCCTTCAAAAACGCACAACTTCCACAATGTTTGAAAATTGTGACTCTTTCGATGGATAAATTGGAAACAAAATTGCTAAAATTGACCACTTCAGGCTGGGTTTGTGGACGAACTGTAAAATTGGTAAAAGAGTTGGGCACGATCTTCCGGTGGAAATTGGAGGATCCAAAATTGCCTGAAAATTATGACCAATTCCAGTGGAGTTTGGAGATTGGAAGATCAAAATTGGCTGAAATTTAGGAGCACTTCCGGTGGAACTGGTGGTCAAAATTGGCTGAAAATTATGACCACTTTCAGTGAAGTTTGGAGACTGGAGTGTCAAAATTGAATGGTAAATTATGAACATTTATGGTGATTTGGAGACTAAAGGGTCAAAATTGGTTGAAATTTAGGACGACTTTCGGTGGAAACTAGACGGTCAAAATTGGCTGAAAATTTGGACGACTTCCGATAGGGCTTAGAGGCAGGAGGATCAAAATAAGTTGAAAGTTAATACCATTCCCGGTTGTATAGAGACTGGAAGGTCAAAATTGGTTAAAAATTAGGAACAATTCCAATGGAAATTGGAAGGTCAAAATTGGCTGAAAATTATAGCCACTATAGGCAGAGTTTGGATACTGGAGAATCAAAATTGGTTGAAAATTAGGACCATTTCTGGTTTAAACTGGTGTGTCAAAATAGTCTGAATATTATTTATCACTTCATTTGGAGTTTGGAGACTGTAGTGTCAAAATTGATTGAAAATTAGGACCACTTGCGATGGAACTTGGAGAATGAAAATTGGTTGAAAATTGCGACCATTGCCGTTGGAGTTTTGAGATTGGAGGGTCAAAATTGGTTCAAATTTATTACAACTTCCGGTGGAAACTGAATGTCATAATTGGCTGAAAATTAAAAACACTTTCATTTAAGTTTGAAGACTAAAGGGTCAAAACTGGTTAAAAATTAGGACCATTTCCTATGGTTTGGAGACTGGACGGTCTAAATTGGTTGAAAATCTGGACTATTTCCGGTGGAAACTGAAGGGTCAAAATTAGAAGAAAATTATGAACATTACCAGTGAAGTTTGTGGACTAGAAGGTCAAAATTGGTTAAAAATTAGGACCACTTCTTGTGAAAATTGGAGGATTCAAATTGCCTGAAAATTGCGACCACTTCCGGAGGATTTTGAAGAGTGAAAGTTCAAATTTGGTTGAAAATTAGGACCATTTCCGGTTGAAATTGAAATGTCAAAATCGGCTGAAAATTATAACAACTTCTAGTGCAGTTTGTAAAATGGAAGGTCAACAAAATTGGTTGAAAATTTGGACCGCTTCCTGTGAAAATTGGAGAATGGAAATTGCCTGAAAATTACGACCGCTTCCGGTTTACTCTGGTGACTGAAGGGTCAAATTTGATATATAAATAATACCATTTTCGGTTAAAACTGGAAATTGAAGAATCAAAATTGGTTGAAATTTACCATTTTTGGTGGAGTTTGGAGATTGGAGGGTCAAAATAGGTTCAAATTTAGGACCACTTTCAGTGGAAACTGGAGGCTAAAATCGGCTGAAAATTATGAACATTTCCAGTGGAGTTTGGAAACTGGAGTGTGAAAATGATTGAAAATTATTGGAAATTAGAGGAACAAATTATGGCCTCTTTCAGTGAAGTTTTGAGACTGGAGGGTCAAAATAGTTTTCAAATTAGGACCATTTCCGGAGGTTAGGAGCCTGGAGGGTCAGAATTGGTTGAAATTAGGACCATTTCCGGTGGAAACTAGAAGGACCAAATAAGCTGAAAATTATGACCACTTACGGTGGGGTTTGGAGACTGCAGATTCAAAATTGGTTGAAAAATAGGACGACCATTTCCGATGGTTTGGAGACTGTAGGGTCAAAATTGTTTGAAAGTTAGAACATAATTTAATACCACTTCCAGTGGGGGTTTGGTGACTGGAGGTCAAAATTGGTTGAAAATAAGGACCATTTCCCATGGTTTATGACTGCAGGGTACAAGTTGGTTAAAATTGCGACTACTTCCGGTGGAAATTGGAGGGGCAACGATAGTAAAAATTACGACCACTTTAGGTAGAGTTTGGAGACGGGAGGGTCAAAATTGGTCAAAAATTAGAACCACTTCCGGTCAAAATTGGGAGATCAAAATTTTCTGAAAATTACGAACCATTCCCAATGGAGCTTCAAAACTGGAGGGTCAAAATTGGTTGAAATTTAGGACCACATCCGGTGGAAACTGGATGTCAAACTTGGCTGAAAATTAATTAAGATTACTTTTAGTGAAGTTTGGAGACTGGAAGGTCAAAATTGGTTGAAAATGATTACCCTTTCTGGTGGTCTAGATACTGGAGGGTCAAAACTAAGTGAAATTTAGGACCAGTCCCGGTGGAAACTAGAGGGGCAAAATATGTGGAAAATTATGACCACTTCCGGTGGGGTATGGAGAGATGAGTGTCAAAATTTGGTTTAAAATTAGGACTATTTGCAATTAGTTGGAAACTGGAAAGCTAAATTTGAAGAAAATTGCGATCACTTATGGTGCAAATTGGAGTGTCCAAATTGGATGCAAATTATGACCTCTTTAGGTGGAATTTGGCGAGTGGATGGTCAAAATTGATTGAAAATTAGGACCATTTCCGGCTGAAACTGGTGTCAAAATAGTATGAAAATTATGACTTCCTTAATTGAAGTTTGGAGACTCTAGGGTCAAATTTGATAGAAAATTAGGAGCAATTGCGGTGAAAATTTTAGAATCAAAATTGGCTGAAAATTACGATCTCTTCGAGTAAAGTTTGGTTGAAATTTAAGGACCACTTTCGGTTGAAACTGGAGGTCCAAAATTGGCTGAAAATTAATATCACTTTTAGTGATATTTATAGAATGGAGGGTCAAAATTGGTAAAAAATTAGGACTATTTCCGGTGTAAACTTTACGGTCAAATTTGGATGAAAATTATGAACACTTCCGCTGGATTTTGGAGACTGGGGGGTCAAAAATGATTGAAAATTAGGAAAATTTCCTGTATTTTTCAACTTTATTGTCAAAAATGGTTGAAAAGTAGTACCTCTTCCAGGGTAAATTGTAGGGTCAAAATTGGATGAAAATTATGACCACTTAAGTTGGAATTTGGAGACTATAGGGTCAAAATTAGTTGAAAAATAGGACCAATTACGGTGGAAATTGAAGGATTAAAATTGGCTAACAGTTACGAACAATTCCTGTGGAGTTTCGAAACTGCAGGTTCAAAATTGGTTGAAATTTAGGACCACTTCCGGTAGAAACTGGCGGTTAAAATTGGCTGAAAATTGAGACTACTTTCAGTGAAATTTGAAGACTGAAGGGTCAAAATTGGTTGAAAATTTAGACCATTTCATGTCATTTGGAATTTGGATGGTCAAATCTGGTTGAAAATTAGGACTATTTCCGGTAGAGACTAGGTGGCAAAATTGGCTTAAAATTATGAACACTTCCTGTGACTTGGAGACTGAATGGTCAAAATTGGTAAAAAAATAGGACAACTTCCGGTGGAAATTGGAGAAACAAAATTTGGCTAAAAATTAAAACCACTTCCGGCGATGTTTGAAGATTGGAGAGTTAAAATTAGGTTAAACTTAGGACAACTTACGGTAAAAGCTGGAGGTTAAAACTGGCTGGATAATTAAGACCACTTTTTTTTAGTGAAGTTTGGAGACGGAAAGTTAAAAATTGGTTGAAAATTTGGACCATTTCCTGTCATTTGGAGACTGGAGGGCCAAATTGGCTGAAAATTAGAATTATTTCCGGTGGGAACTGGAGGGTCAAAAGTGGCTGAAAATAGTAAACACTCCCGGTGGAGTTTGGAGACTAGAGGGTCAAAATTGGTTGAAAATTAGGACCTTTTCCGGTGGTTTTTAGACTGCAGGGTAAAAAATGGCGGAAAATTAGTATCAATTCCATTGGAAATTGGAGGGTCAAAATTGGCTAAAAATTATGACCACTTAGGTAAGGTTTGGAGACTGGAGGGACAAAATTGGTCGAAAAATAGAAACACTTCCTGTACAAATTAGAGGATTAAAATTGACTAAAAAGTACGACCACATTCGGTGGAGTTTGGAGACTGGAGGGTCAAAATTGGCTGTAAATTAGGATAACTTCCGTTGGAAACTGGAGGTCAAAATTGCCTGAAAATTAAGACCACTTTCAGTGAAGTTCGGAGAAAGAAGAGTCAAAATTGGTTGAAAATTTAACCATTTCCAGTCATTTGGAAACTGGAGGGTCAAAATAAGTCTAAAATTAGGACTATTTCCGTTAGTTTTTAGACTGTAGGGTCAAAATTGGCTGAAAATTAGGACCACTTCTATTGGAAATTGGATGGCGAAATTGGTTGGAAAATATGATCACTTCAGGTGAAGTTGGGAGACTGGATCGTTAAAATTGGTCGAAAAATAGGATCACCTCCGGTTTAAACTGGAGAATCAAAATTGGCTGAAAAATTGCAACCACTTCCGGGAAAGTTTGGAGACTGGAGGTTCAAAATTGCTTGAAATTTAGAACCACTTCCGGTTTAAATTAGTTAAAATTGGATGAAAATTATGAACACTTCCAGTGGAGTTTTGAGACTTTAGGGTCAAAATTGGTGGAAAATTAGGAGTATTTCCGGTGGTTTTTAAACTGTAGGGTCAAAAATGGAATAAAATTTGAACCACTTACATTGGAAAGTGGAGGTTCAAAATTGGCTGGAAATAAAGACCACTTTCAGGGAAGTTTGAAGACTCAAAGGTCAAAATTGGCAGAAAGTTTGGAGCATTACCAGGTGTTTGGAGGCTAAATGGTCAAAATTGTTCGAAAATTAGACTATTTCGGTGTAAACTGGGCCAAAATTATCTTAAAATTATGAACATTTCGGTGGAGTTTGAAGACTGGAGGGTCAAAATTGTTTGAAAATTAGGACCATTTCCGCTGGTTTTTAAACTGTAGGGTCAAAAATGGGTGAAATTACGTCCGAATGGACGACTTCAGGTGGAAATTGGAGGGTCAAAGTTAACTGAAAATTGTGACCACTTCAGGCGGAGTTTGTTGACTTGAGGGTCAAAATTTGTCAAAAAATAGGAACACTTCCGGTGGAAATTGAAGGGTCAAAATTGGCTAAAGACTACGAACACTTCCGTTGGAGCTTGGAGACTGGAGGGTCAAAATTGGTTTAAATTTAGGAACACTTCCAGTAGAAACTGGAGTTAAAAATTGGCTGAAAATTAAGGCCTCCCTTCAATGAAGTTTAGAGACTGAAGGTTCAAAATTGGTTAAAATTTGGAACCATTTCCTGTCATTTGGAGAGTGTAGGGTCAAAATTGGTTTAAAATTTGGACTATTTACTGTGGTTTTCAGATTGAAAAGTAAAAAATGGCTGAAAATTAAGACCACTTCCTGTGGAAATTGGAGGGTGAAAATTGGAGGAAAGAAATAAAAACGTCATTTAGAAATTAGGTTGAACATTAGTTGGAAAATAATACCACTTCCATTGGAAATTTGAGGATCAAAATTGGCTAAAAATTACGACCACTTTCGGTGGAGTTTGGATTCTGGATAGTCAAATTTGGTTGAAACATAGGAACACTTCTGGTGGAAACTGAAGGTCAAAATTGGCTGAAAATTAAGACCAATATCAGTGATGTTTGAAGACTGAAGGGTCAAAATTAGGACTCTTTGCTGTGATTTGGAGACTGGAGGGTCAAAAATTGGTTGAAAATTATGACTATATCCGGTGGAAACTAAAGGGTCAAAATTGGCTTAAAATTATTAACACTTCCGGTGGAGTTTGGAGACTGAACAGTCAAAAAATGGTTGAAAATTATATCATTTTCGGTGGTTTTAGGCTATAGGGTAAATAATTTATGAATATTAGGACCAATTCCAGTGGAAATTGAATGGTGAAAATTGGCGGAAAATTATAAACACTTCAGGTAGAATTTGGAGACTTAAGGGTCAAAATTGGTCGAAAAATAGGACAACTTCCGGTGGAAATGAGAGGAACAAAATTGGCTAAAAATTACCACCACTTCCGGTGGAGTTTTGAGAATGGAGGGTTAAATATGTTAAAATTTTGGGCCACTTCCGGTAGAAACTGGAGGTCAAAATTTGCTGAAAATTAAGGTTACTTTCAGTGAAGTTTGGAGAATGAAGGGTCAAAATTGTTTGAAAATTTGGACCATTTACTGTCGTTTAGAGACTGGAAGATCAAAATTTTTTGAAAATTAGGATTATTTCCGGTGAAAACTCTAGGGTCAAAATTGGCTTAATGTTATGAACACTTCTGGTAGAGTTTGGATACCGGAGGGTCAAAATTGGTTGAAAATTAGGACCATCTCCGGTGGTTTTTAGACTGTAGGGTCAAAAATGGCTGAAAATTTAGACCTTTATGGTCGAAATTGGAGGGTCAAAATTTGATGAAAATAATACACCACTTCAGGTGGCGTTTGGAGAATGAGGGTCAAAATTGGTTGAAAATTAAGACCATTTTCGGTGGTTTTTAGACTGAAGGGTCAAAAATGAATGAAATTTTGAACAATTTCGTGTGGAAATTAGAGGGTCAGTCTCCAAACTTCACCGAAAGCGATCATCATAAGTTTCAATCAATTTTGATCCTTCAATTTTGACCGGAAGTTTTCCTAATTTTGTAGGCATTTTGACCCTACTTTGTAAAAACCATCGGAAATGGTCCTAAATTTCAACCAAATTTGACCATTCAGTCTCCAAACTCACCGGAAGTATTCATTATTTCAAGCCAATTTTGACCCTCCAGTTTCCACCGTATATAGTAGAAATTTTAAACCAATTTTGATTATCCAGTCTCAAAACGCCAGGAAATGGTTCAAATTTTCAAACTATTTTGAAACAAGTCTCAAACAAGTCTCCAATAATGATTGAAAATTATTACCAACTCCCGTGAAAATTGGAGAGTAAAAATTGGCTGAAAATTATGACCATTTCAGGTTGAGTTTTGAGACTGGAGTGTCAAATTGGTTGGAAAATAGGACCACATCCAGTGGAAATTGGAGGATCAAATTATCTTAAAATACGACCACTTCCGGAGGAGATTGAAGACTGTAGGGTCAAAATTGATTGAAATTTAGAATCACTTCCGGTGTAAACTGGAGGCAAAAATCGGCTGAAAATTAAGATCATACTTTTAATGAAATTTATTTAAAAATTTAGACTATTTCCTGTCGTTTGGAGACTGGAGGGTCAAATATGGTTGGAAATTTCTACTACTTCCGGTGGAAACTGGAGGGTCAAAATTGGCTTAAAATTATGAAAATTTGAGGTGGTTTGGAGACTGGATGGTCAAAATTGGTTGAAAATTAGTACTTTTTCGGTGGTTTTTAGACTGCATTGTCAAAATAGCTGAAAATTAGAACCACTTCCTGGGGAAATTGGCTAAATTGATAATAATTTTTAGCCAATTTTGATCATCCAATTTCCACTGGAATTGTTCCTATTTTTCAACCAATTTTGTCCTCCAGTCTCCAAACTACAATTGAAGTGTACATTATTTTAAATCAATTTTCATCCTCCAGCTACCACCGGAAATAGTCCTAATTTACAATCATTTTTGACCCTCCAGTCTGTAAAAGATAAGTAATGGTCCAAATGGTCGTAATTGTTAGACAATTTTGATTCTCTAATTTACACCGGAAGTGGTCCTATTTTTAGACAAATTTTGAAAATCCAGTCTCCAAAAGACTTGAACTGGTCCAAATTTTCAATTTTTTTTGACCCTTCAGTCTAAAAACCCCACCTGATATGGTCATAATTTTCAGCCCATTTTGACCCTCCAATTTTCGTCGGAAGTGGTCCTATTTTTCAGCTATTTTTGACCTTACAGTCTAAAAACCAAAGGAGATTATCGTAATTTTCAACCAATTTTGACCCTTCGGTCTCCAAATTCCACCTGAAGTGTTGGTAATGTTTGCCAATTTTGATCCTTCAATTTCCACAGGTAGTGGTCCTATATATCGACCAATTTGGCCTTAATCTAAAAACTCCACCGAAAGTGTTCATAATTTTAAGCCAATTTAAATAACCAGGTTTCGCCAAAAATAGTCCTAATTATCAACGAATTTTGAATCCACAGTCTCCAAACGACAGAAAATTGTCCAAATTTTAACCAATTTTGAATCCTCAGTCTCCAAACTTCAGTGAAAGTGGTCTTGCTTTTTATCCAATTTTTATCCCCCAATTTTTATCATAAGTGGTCCTATTTTTAAACAAATTCTGTTCCTCCAGTCTCCAAACTATATCTGAAGTGGTCATAATTTTCACATATTTTGATCCTCCAATTTCCACCGGAAGTGGTCCTATTTTTTTTTACCAATTTTGACCGTCCAATCTCCAAACTTAACCTGAAGTGGTCATAATTTTCAACACGGCCAGTTGCGAACCTGGGACCCTCACTTGGATTGGCGTGCTCTAACACTGAGCTACCGAAAGGCGCTTTTTTATAAATAAATATATAAATATAAAAAGAAAATATATATATATAAATATACATATATATATATATATATATATATATATATATATATATATATATATATATATATATATATATATATATATATATATATATATATATATATATATATAACATACATATATATATATATATATATATATATATATATATATATATATAACTATATATATATATATATATATATCTGATATATATATATATATATATATATATATATATACATATATATATATATATATATATACATACATATACACATACATATACACATATATATACATATATATATATATATATATACACATATATATACATACACACATATATATATACATACATACATATACATATATATATATATATATATATATATATATATATATATATATATATATATATATATATATATATATATATATATATATATATATATATATATATATATATATACATACACATACATATATATATACATATACATATACACACAACTACAAATACATACATATGTCATACAAATACAAATATACGTAACACTAACATCATTAACAATATTACCATTACTAGCACTAATATTATCGATAACATTAATACTAACACCAATTATTAACACACTATTTTCTTTAACACTTGTTTTATCATTAATAATTTTATATTATTATTATTATTATTATTATTATTACTACTATTATTATTACTATTATTATTATTATTATTATTATTATTATTATTTGTGTGTGTGCTATTGTATTATTAGCACAAATTAACACTACCACTTTATCATTAACACTAGTTTTATCACTAATTACATTATTATTAGTAGTAGTAGATTGTTGAGTGAATTCCAATCCCTAGCAACCATCATATATTGAGCAGCCCTCTTGTTGAGCCATGAAAATGAAGAAGATTCGGAGAGGCGTCATAACCACGCAGTTTACAACCAAAATCAGATTTTATTTGATCAATTTAAAACAGTCGATGAAGTATTCAAATATAAATTTCCAAATATTCAAAAGTTCATCTTCTCAAATTTTTAAAGCTTCACCGAAGAAATATCATAGTTATTTTAATTCTAAAAGTTGAAATATATTGTTAATTTAATCAAAATTTGTTTCGAAAGCAAATTTAGCTTTTTTAAAAACATCAAAAATTTAAATATTCTTGTTTCAAAGTCTTCTCCGATGTTATTCTATCCACAGCCCACTAGCTTGTCAAGACCTTCTCATGACAAGTGGCAAGATCTTGCAGCCCCTTCTGATTTCTTTCTTCACTTGTTCTTTTCTTTACTGATTTTGATCCTCCAATTTAAACCGGAAGTGGTCCTATTTTTTTTTACCAATTTTGACCGTCCAATCTCCAAACTTAACCTGAAGTGGTCATAATTTTCAACAAATATTGACGCCAAAATTGGCTAAATTTTCATCCACAGTCTAAAAACCACCGGAAATGATTCTAATTTCTAACCAATTTTGACCCTCTGATTTCCAAACTTCGTCGGAAATGTTCATAATTTTAAGCCAATTTTGACCCTCCAGTTTCCACCGGAAATGTTCATAATTTTAAGCCAATTTTGACCCTCCAGTTTCCACCGGAAATAATCTTAATTGTCAAACAATTTTAGCCCTCCAGTCTCCAAACGACTGAAAATGAACTAAATTTTCAACTAATTTTTAACATTCATTCTCCAAACTTTTTTGAAAGTGGTTTTAATTTTCAGCCAATTTAGACTCTCCAAATTCCCCCAAAAGTGGTATTAATTTTTAGCCATTTTTAACCCTACAATCCAAAATCCACTGAAAATGGTCCTAATTTTCATAAAATTTTGAACTTTCCATTATCCAAAATCCGCCGGAAGTGTTCAGAATTTTAAGATAATTTTGGCCCTCCAGATTTCACCAGAAGTGGTTCTAAATTTCAACCAATCCAACCACCAGTATCCAAATTCAACCGGAATTTTTTTTAGCCAATTTTGATTCTCTAATTTTCACAGGAAGTGGTCCTATTTTTCGAAAATTTTGACCCTCCAGTCTCCAAACTATACCTGAAGTGGCCATAATTTTCAGCAAATTACCTCCGAAAGTTGACCTAATTTTCAGCCAATTTTGGCCCTACACTCTAAAAACCAATGGAAATGGTCCCAAATTTCAACTAATTTTGACCCTCCAATCTCCAAACTCCATCGAAAGTGTTCACAATTTTAAGCCAATTTTGCCCCTCCAGTTTCCACTGGAAATAGTCCTAAATTTCAATAAATTTTGCACTCCAATCTTCAAACGACAGGAAATTTTCCAAATTTCCAACTAATTTTGACCCTTCAGTCTCTAAATTTCACTGAAAGGGGTCTAAACTTTAAGTCAATTTTGACCTATAGTTTTTCTACCGGAAGTGGTGGTAAATTTCAACCAATTTTGACCCTCCAGTCTACAAACTCCACTGGAAGTGGACGTAATTTTTAGCCAATTTCGATCCTCCAATTTCCACTGCAATTTGTCCTATTTTTCGAAAAATTTTGACCCTCCAGTCTCCAAACTATACCTGAAGTGGTCATAATTTTCAGTCAATTTTGACCCTCCAATTTCCACCGGAATGGTCCTAATTTTCAACCATTTTTCACCCTACAGTCTAAAAACCACCGGAAATGGTCCTAACTTTCAACGAATTTTGACCTCCACTCTCAAAACTCCACCGGATGTGGTCGTCATTTATAGGAAATTTTGATTCCCCAATTTCCACTGGAAATGGTCAATTTTTCGACCTATTTTGACCCTCCAGTCTCCAAATTCCACCTGAAGTTGTCATAATTTTCAGCCAATTTTGACCCTCCAATTTCCACCTGAAGTGGTCTAAATTTTTAGCCATTTTTGACTGTGCAGTATAAAAACCATCGGAAATGGTCCTAATTTTCAACCAATTTTGACCCTCCAGTAGACAAACTCCACTGGAAGTGCCTTAATTTTTAGCCAATTTTGATTCTCCAATTTCCACCGGAAATGGTCCTATTTTTCGAACAATTTAGACCTTTCAGTCTCCAAACTTCAATGGAAGTAGTGTTCATAATTCTATAGTCTCTAAAATACAGGAAATTGTCCAAATTTTTAAATTTTTTTTGACCCTTCAGTCTCCAATCTTAACTAAAAGTGATCTTAATTTTCAGATAATTGTGACCTCCAGTTCCAACCGGAAGTGGTTCTAAATTTCCATCAATTTTAACTCTCCAGTCACCAAACTCCACCGGAATTGGTCGTAATTGTTAGCCAATTTTCATCTTCCAATTTCCACCATAATTGGTCCTATTTTTCGACCAATTTTGACTTTCAAAAATTGCTAAAAAATTAGGACCACTTCCGGTGGAAATTTTGTGGTCAAAATTGTCTGAAAATTATGATCACCAGGTGGGGAGACTGAATGGTAAAAATTGGTAGAAAAAAGTACAACTTACGGTGGAAATTAGAGGATCAAAATTGGCAAAAAATTATGACTACTTCCGGTGGAGTTTGGAGATTGGAGGGTCAAAATTGGTTGAAATTTAGGAACACTTCCGGTGGAAACGATTGCAAAATTGCATGAAATTTTAAGACCACTTACATTAAAGTTTGGACGGAAGGGTCAAAATTAGTTGAAAATGTGGACCATGTCCTGTCGTTGGAGACTGAAGAGTCAAAATTGGTTGAAAATTAGGACCATCTCCGGTGGTTTTAGACTGTAGGGTTAAAAAAGGCAGAAAGTTAAGACCTCTTCTTTTGGAAATTTAAGGGTGAAAATTGGCTGATAATTATGACCATTTCAGGAGGAGTTTGGAGAATGGAGGGTTAAAATTGGTCTAAATATAGGGCTTACTTCCAATGGAATTTGGAGGACCAAAATTTTCAAAAAATATGACCACTATGACTGGAGGGTCAAAATTGGATGAAATTTAGGACCTCTTCCAGTGGAAACTGTAGGTCAATATTGGCTGAAAATTATGCCCACTTTCAGTGAAGTTTGGAGACTGAAGGGTCAAAATGGTTGAAATTTTGGACCATATAATGTCGTTTGGAGACTGGAGTGTCAAAATTGTTTCAAAATCTGGACTATTTCCTTGTGAAACTAGAGGGTCAAAATTGGCTTAAAATTATGAACACTTCCGGTGAAGTTTTGAGACTGGATGGTCAAAATTGGTTGAAAATTAGCACCATTTCTCTGGTTTTGAGAGTGTAGGGTCTAAAATAGTTGAAAATTATTATCATTTCCGGTGGAAATTAGAGGGTCTAAATTGGCTGAAAATTATTACCATTTCAGGTGAAGTTTGGAAACTGGAGGATCATAAGTGGTAGAAAAATAGGACCACTTCCGGGGGAAATTGGAGGATCAAAATTTGCTTAAAACTACGACCACTTCCGGTGGAGTTTGGAGAATGTAAAGTCAAAATTGGTTGAAAATTAGGAACATTTCCGGTGGTTTTTAGACTGTAGGGTAAAAAATGGCTGAATATTAGAACCACTTCCAGTGGAAATTAGAGGATCAAAATTGACTAACATTTATGACCACTTCCGGTGGAGTTTGGAGACTAGAGGTTCAAATTGGTTGAAATATAGGGCCACTTCCGGCGGAAACTGGAGGTCAAAATTGGCTGAAAATTATAACACTTTCAGTGAAGTTTGGAGACTGAGTGCCAAAAATTTTTGAAATTTGGAGAATTTCTTTTGGAGACTTGAGGGTCAAAATTGGTTAAAAATTAGGTCCATTTCCTTTGTTTTTTTTACTGTATGGTCAAAAATGGATAAAAATTATGACCACTTCAGATGTCGTTTGTAGACTTAATGGTCAAAATTAGTCGAAAAATAGGACCACTTCCAGTGGAAACTGGGGGATCAAAATTGTATAAAATTTACCACCACTTCCAATAGAGTTTGAAGAATAGATGGACAAAGGCGAATAAAAATTAGGATCCTTGCTGGTGGTTTTTAGACTGTAGGGGCAAAAATGGCTGAAAATTTAAACCCATTCCGGTTGGAACTGGAGGGTCAAAATAGGCTGGAAATAATAACAACTTCAGGTAGAGTTTGGAGACTGGTGGCTCAAACTTGGTCGAGAAATAGAACCACTTCCGATAGAAATTGGAAAACCAAAATTGGTTTAAATTACTACCACTTCCGGTGGAGTTTGGAGACTGGAATAACAAAATTGGTTGGAAATTAGGACCATTACCCTTGGTTTTTAGACTCTAGGGTCAAAAATGGTTTAAAATTAAGACCACTTCCGGTGGAACTGGAGGATCAAAATTTGCGGAAAATTATGAACACTTCAGGTATATTTTGGAGACAGGAGGGTCAAAATTTGTCGAAAATGAGGACCAATGACGGTGGAAATTTAGGATCAAAATTGGCTAAAAATTACGACCAATTCAAGTGCGGTTTAGAGACTGGAGGGTCAAAATTTTTTGAAATTTATGACCACTTCCGTTGGTACTAGAGGTCAAAATTGGCTGAAAATTAAAACCATTTTCAATGAAGTTTGAAGATTAAAGGATAAAATTTGGTTGAAAATTTGGACAATTTCCTGTCGTTTGGAGACTAAAGTGTCAAAACTGGTAGAAAATTAGGACTATTTCCGGTTAAAACTGGAGGGTGAAAATTTGCTTAACCCTAGAACGGGTGTCTTTAAAACATTTATATCCTGGTTATCTTATGTCCTGTAGACCGCAATTTTAAGAAATTTTTATAAAATATTTATTGCCAATTTTTTTGCTTTTTTTAATTTTTATTGTATATTTGCATCATTTCCCTATTCATTTGTCCTTTTACATTTTGAACACGTAGAATTTTTTGGGACCAATTTCAAACTCTTAAACATTGTCATATCTTAAATTTTTACTAAAAAAGATTTACGGTCTGTCAGACATAAGTGGATTGATGGAGGGTTAAAATTATGAACACTTCCGGTGGAGTTTGGAGACTGGAAGGTCAAAATTGGTTAAAAATTACCACAATTTCTGGTGGTTTTTAGACTATAGGGTCAAAAATGGCTCAAAAAATAGGAACAATTCGGGTGGAAATTGGAGGGTCAAAATTGGCTGAAAAATATGACCACTTCAAGTGGAGTTTGGAGACTATAGGGTCAAAATTGATTGAAATTTAGGACCACTTCTGATGGAAACTTTACGTCAAAATTGACTAAAAATTAGGATCACTTTCAGTAAAGTATGGAGACTGAAAGGTCAAAATTTGTTGAAAATTTGGACCATTTCCTGTCGCTTGGATGCTGGAGGGCAAAATTGTTTGAAATTTAAGACTATTTCCGGTGGAAACTGGAGGGTCAAAATTAAAAAAAAAAAAATTAGGATCACTTCCGGTGGAGTTTGTAGACTGGATGGTCAAAATTGGTTGAAAATTAGGACCATTTCCATTGGTTTTTAGAGTGTAGGGTCAAATATGGCTGAAAATTAGAAACCCTTCCAGTAGAAAATGGAGGATCAAAACTGGCAAAAAATTATAACCACTTCGGGTGGAGTTTGGAGACTGGAGGTTCAAAATTAGTTGAAACTTAGGACCACTTTCGGTCGAAACTGGTGGTAAAAATTTTTAGAAAATTAAGACCACTTTTAGTGGTTTGGAGACTGAAGGTCAAAATTGTTTGAAAATTATAACAATTTCTTGTCATTTGCAGACTGGAGGGACACAATTGGGTGAAAATTAGAACTATTTCCCGTGGAAACTGGAGATTCAAAATTGGCTTAAAATTATGAACACTTTCAGTGGAGTATGGAGACTGGAGGGTCAAAATTGGTGAAAATTTCCGGTGGTTTTAGACTGTAGGGTCAAAAAAGGCTGAAAATTAGGATTACTTCCGTTGGAAATTGGAGGGTCAAATTGGCTGAAAATAAAGACCCCTTTCAGTAATGTTTGGAGACTAAAGGGTCAAAATTGGTTGAAAATTATGGCTCTTTCCGGTTCAAACTGTACGTTCAAAATATGCTTAAAATTATGAACATTTCCGGTGGAGTTAGGAGATAAGAGGGTCAAAATTTGTTGAAAATTAGGAACACTTCCGGTGGAGTTTGTAGACTGGATGGTCAAAATTGGTTGAAAATTAGGACCATTTCCATCGGTTTTTAGAGTGTAGGGTCAAATATGGCTGAAAATTAGAAACCCTTCCAGTAATAAATGGAGGATCAAAACTGGCAAAAAATTATAACCACTTCGGGTGGAGTTTGGAGACTGGAGGTTCAAAATTAGTTGAAATTTAGGACCACTTTCGGTCGAAACTGGTGGTAAAATTTTTTAGGAAATTAAGACCACTTTCAGTGAAGTTTGGAGACTGAAGCGTCAAAATTGTTTGAAAATTATAACAATTTCCTGTCATTTGCAGACAGGAGGGACACAATTGGGTGAAAATTAGAACTATTTCCTGTGGAAACTGGATATTCAAAATTAGCTTAAAATTATGAACACTTTCAGTGGAGTATGGAGACTGGAGGGTCAAAATTGGTGAAAATTTCAGGTGGTTTTAGACTGTAGGGTCAAAAATGGCTGAAAATTAGGATTACTTCCGTTGGAAATTGGAGGGTCAAATTGGCTGAAAATAAAGACCACTTTCAGTAATGTTTGGAGACTAAAGGGTCAAAATTGGTTGAAAATTAGGGCTCTTTCCGGTTCAAACTGGAGGGTCAAAATTGGATTAAAATTATCAACATTTCCGGTGGAGTTAGGAGATAAGAGGGTTAAAATTTCTTGAAAATTAGGACCAATCCCGGTGTTTTTTAGACGGTAGATTGAAAACTTTTCAGAAAATTTATCTATTTCCGGTTTATATTTTGGGGTCAAAATTTGTTGAAAATTATGACAACTTCAGGTTTAGTTTGGAGACCGGAGGGTCAAAATTGGTTGAAAAATAGGACCACTTACGGTAGAAAATGGAGGATCAAAATTGGCTTAAAATTAAGAACACGTCCAGTGAAGTCTGAAGACTGAATGGTAAAAATTGGTCAAAAATTTGGACAATTTCCTGTCGTTTAAAGAGTGTAGGGTCAAAATAGGTTGATAATTAGGACTATTTCCGGGTGAAACGAAGTTCAAAATTGGCTTAAAATTATGAACACTTCCGGTGGAGTTTCGAGACAAGGGGGGTCAAAAGTTGTCGAAGAATAGGATTACTTCCGGTGGAAATTGGAGTATCAAAATTGATTAAAAATTAAGACTAAGACCACTTCTGATGGAGTTTGGAGACTGGAGGGTCACAATTGGCTAAAATTTATGAGCACTTCCACTGAAACTGGAGGTAAAATTTGGATGAAAATTAAGACAACTTTCAGTGAAGTTTGAAGAGTTAAGGGTCAAAATTAGTTGAAAATTTGGGCAATTTCCTTTCGTTTATAAACTGAAGGGTCAAATTTTTTTGAAAATTATGACTATTTCCGGTGGAAACTGGAGGGTCAAAACTAGATTAAAATTATGAACACTTCCGGTGGAGTCTGGAGACTGGAGGGTCAAAATTGGTTGAAATTAGGACCATTCTGGTGGTTTTTAGACTGTAGGGTCAAAAATGGGTGAAAATTAGGACCACCTCGGGTGGAATTGGATAGTCAAAATAGGATAAATATTATGACTACTTCAGGTGGAGTTTGGAAACTGTAGGGTTAAAATTGGTGGTAAAATAGGACCACTTCCGTGGAAAATGTAGGATCAAAATTGGTAGAAATTTAAGAACACTTCTGGTGGAAACTGGAGGTCAAAATTTTCTGAAAATTAAGGCCTTTTTCAGTGAAGTTTTAAGAATGAAAGGTTAAAATTGGTTGAAAATTTGGACAATTTCCTGTCGTTTGGAGACTGGAGTTTCAAAATTGGTTGAATATTATTTCTATATCCGGTGAAACCTGGAGGACTAAAATTTAACATGATGAACACGTTCTGTGGAGTTTGAAGACTGAAGGTCAAAATTGGACCACTTCCGGTGGAAGTTGTTGGATCAAAATTGTTAAAAAATTTACCACCACTTCCGGTAAAATTTGGAGACTGTAGGGTCAAAATTGTTTTAAAATTAGGACCAATTCTAGGGATTTTTAGACTGTAGGTTCAAACAAGGCTGAAAGTTAGAAGTATTTCTGGTTGAAATTGGAGGGTCTAAATTTGCTGAAAATTAAGACCACTTGAGGTGTAGTTTGGAGACTGGAAGTTCAAAATTGGTTGAAATATAGGACCAGTTCCGGGAGAAATTGGAGGATCAAAATTGGCCGAAAATTAATTCCACTTCCAATGAAGTTTGGAAACTGAGGGGTCAAAATTGAACGAAAATTTGGACAATTTCCTTTCGTTTAGAGATTGGAGTGTCAAAATAGTTGATAATTAGGAATATTTCCAGGTGAAACTGGTGAGTCAAAATTAACTTAAAATTATGAATAATTCGTTGGAGTTTGGAGAATGGAGGGTAAATTTTTTTTTTTGAAATTATGACCATGTCCGGTGGTTTTTAGATTGTAGGGTCAAAAATCGCTGAAAATTAGGATTACTTACGTTGGAAATTGGAGGATCAAAATTGGCTGAAAATTAAGACCACTTCAGGTATAGTTTGAAATTTGTTGAAAATTAGGAACACTTCCGGTGGAGTTTGTAGACTGGATGGTCAAAATTGGTTGAAAATTAGGACCATTTCCATCGGTTTTTAGAGTGTAGGGTCAAATATGGCTGAAAATTAGAAACCACTTCAGGTTTAAGTTGGAGAATCAAAATTGCTAAAAAATTACAACCACTTCCGGTGAAGTTTGGAGATTTTAAGGTCAAAAATGGCTAAAAATTGGAACCACTTCCATTGGAAATTGGAAGGTTAAAAAAATTTGGTGAAAATTTTGACCACTTCAGGTGAAGTTTGGAGACTGGAAGGTCAAACTTGATCGAAAAATAGAACCACTTCCGGTGGAAATTTATTTTCAGCCAGGTTTGACATCCAGTTTCTACCGGATGTGATCCTGAATTTCAACCAATTTTGACCCTCCAGTTTCCAAACTCAATTGGTAGTGCTCGTAATTTTCAGCCAATTTTGATCCCCCAATTTTCACCGGAAGTGGTTCTAATTTTTGACCAATTTTGACCCTCCCGTCTCCAAACTCTACCTGAAGTGGTCGTAATTTTCACTATTTTGGCCCCTCCAATTTCCAACGGAAGTAGTCGTAATTTTAACCAACTTTAATTAACTTAAATTTTAAACAATTTTGAACCCTACAGTCTCTAAACCATCGGAAATGGTCCTATTTTTAAACCAATTTTGAATCTCCAGTCTCCAAATCCCACTGGAAGTGGTCATAATTTTCATCCTATTTTGTCCTTCTAGTTTCCACCGGAAGTGGTAATAAATATCAACCAATTTTGACCCTACAGGCTCCTAACCTCCGGAAATGGTCCTGATTTGAAAACTATTTTGACCCTCCAGTCTCAAATCTTCACTGAAAGAGGCCATGATTTGTTCCTCTTATTTCCACCGGAAGTGACAATAATTTTCAATCATTTTCACACTCCAGTTTCCAAACTCCACTGGAAGTGTTCATAATTTTCAGCCGATTTTGATCTCCAGTTTCCACCGAAAGCAGTTCTAAATTTGAACCAATTTTGACCCTCCAATCTCCAAACTCCACCCTAAAATGGTAAATTTAACCAAGTTTGATTCTCCATTTTCCAGTTTTAACCGAAAATGGTATTATTTATATATTAAATTTGACCCTTCAGTCACCAAAGTCAACCGGAAGCGGTCGTAATTTTCAGGCAATTTTCATTCTCCAATTTCCACAGGAAGCAACCAAATTTTCAACCAATTTTGACCTTTCATTTTACAAACTGCACTAGAAGTTGTTATAATTTTCAGCCGATTTTGACATTTCAGTTTCAACCGGAAATGGTCCTAATTTTCAACCAATTTTGAACTTTCACTCTCCAAACTCCTCCGGAAGTGGTAGTAATTTTTAGGCAATTTGGATCCTCCAATTTCCACAAGAAGTGGTCCTAATTTTCAACCAATTTTGACCTTCCAGCCTATAAACTTCACTGGTAGTGTTCATACTTTTCTTCCAATTTTGACCCTGCAGTTTCCACCGGAAATAGTCCTAATTTTCAACCAATTTAGACCGTCCAGACTCCAAACCACAGAAAATGGTCTTAATTTTCAAACAATTTTGACCCTTTAGTATTCAAACTTAAGTAAAAGTGTTCTTAATTTTCAGCCAATTTTGACATTAAGTTTCCACCGGAAGTGGTAATAAATTTGAACCAATTTTGACCCTCCAATCTCCAAACTCCAACGGCAATGGTAGCAATTTTCAACCAATTTCCATTCTCCAGTTTCCACCGACAGTGGTCCTAATTTTCAATCAATTTTGACACTATACAGTCAATATTCAGACTACTTTGACACACCAGTTTCATCTGGAAATGGTCCTTATTTTCAACCAATTTTGATTCTCCAGTATCCAAACTCTGCCTACAGTGGCTATAATTTTCAGTCAATTTTGACCTTCCAATTGCCACCGGAATTGTTCCTAATTTTTAACCAATTTTGACCCTCCAGTCTCTAATCAACTGGAAATGGTCTTAATTTTCAACTAATTTTGATTCTCCTACCTCTAAACCCCATCGGAAGTCGTCAAAATTTTTAGCCAATTTTGACCGTCTAGTTTCCAACGAAAGTCGTTCTAAATTTCAACTAATTTTGACCTTTTAGTCTCCAAATCACCTGAAATGTTCCTTATTTACCATTTAATTTTGACACTCCAGTCTCCAAACTTCACTGAAAGTGGTCATAATTTTCAGCCAATTTTATCCTCCAGTTCCACCGGAAGTGGTCCTAAATTTTAACCAATTTTGACCTTCCAATTTCCAAATCCCACCTTAATTGGTCATAATTTTCAGGCAATTTTGATTCTCCAATTTCCACCGGAAGTGGTCCCAATTTTTTACCAATTTTTACATTCCAGTCTCCAAACTCCACCTGAAGTGGTCATAATTTTTAGCCAATTTTGTTTCACCAATTCCCATCGGAAGAGGTCCTAATTTTCAAAAATTTGTGACGCTCCGGTCTCCAAACTCCACCTGAAGTGTTCATAATTTTCAAAATTTTTTGACTCTCCAGTCTCCCCCTGAAGTGGTTCTAAATTTCAACCAATTTTGATCCTCCAATATTCAAACTCTACCGGAAGTGGTCCTAATTTTCAAGTAATGCTGAACCTATAGTCTCCAGTTCACCGGAAGTGAACATAATTTTCATCCAATTTTGACACTTTAGTTTCCCACTTAAATAGTCCCAATTTTCAACATATTTTGACCCTCTAGTTTCCAAACAAGAGGAAGTGTTCACAATTTTCTGAAAATTTTGACCTTCCAGTTTCTATCGGAAATGATCCTAATTTTCAACCAATTTTGCCCCACCAGTCTGGAAAAATACATTGGAAGTGCTCATAATTTTCAGCCAATTTTGACTCCATTTTCCACCTTAAATCGTTCTAATTTTGCCCCAGTTTTAATCCTTTAGTCTCAAAACTCCACTGAAAGTGGTCATAATTTTCAGAAAATTTTGATCTTCCAGTTTCAACTGGAAATGGTCTTAAATTTCAACCAAATATGACTCTCCAGTCTCCAAACTCTACCGGAAGTGGTCATAATTTTCATCCAATTTTAAATAATAGAGACAGTATAGAGACAGAATAGAGACAGTATCGAGACAGAATATAGACAGCATAAAGACAGAATAGAGACAACATAGAGACAGAATAGAGACAGCATAGAGACAGAATAGAGACAGCATAGAGACAGAATAGAGACAGCATAGAGACAGATTAGAGAAAGCATAGATACAGAATAGAGACAACGTAGAGACAGAATAGAGACAGCATAGAGACATAATAGAGACAGCATAGAGACAGAATAGAGAAAGCATAGAGACAGATTAGAGACAGCAGAGACAGAAAAGAGAGAGCATAGAGACAGAATAGAGAGAGCATAGAGAAAGAATTGAGACATCATAGTGACATAATAGAAACAGTATAGAGACAGAAGAGACAAGATAGAGACAGAATTGAGACAGCATATAGACAGAAAAGAGACAGAAAATAGAAAGAATAGAGAAAGCACTCAGACAGAATAGAGACAGCAAAGAGATAGAATAGAGACATCATAGAGACAGAATAGATACAACATAGAGACAGAATAGAGACAGCATAGAGACAGAATAAAGACAACATAGAGATAGAATAGAGACAGCATAGAAGACAGAATAGGAGCAGCATAGAGACGAGAATAGAGACAACATAGAGACAGAATAGAGACATCATAGAGACAGAATAAGGACAGCTTAGAGACAAAATAGAGACAACAAAGACAGAATAGAGACAGGACAGAAACAAAATAGAGACAACATAGAGACAGAATAGAAACCGCATAGGAGACAGAATAGAGACTGCATAGAGGGAGAATAGAACATCATAGAGACAGAATAGAGACAGTATAGAGACAGAATAGAGAAACGGCATTGAGACAAAATAGAATAGACAGCATAGAGACATAATAGAGACAGCATAGAGACAGAACCCCAGAGAAAGCACAGAGACAGATTGAGACAGCAGAGACAGAAAAGAGAGAGCATAGAGACAGAATAGAGAGAGCATAGAGAAAGAATTGAGACAGCATAGTGACATAATAGAAACAGTAAAGAGACAAGAAGAGAGACAAATAAATAGATAGAGACAGATAGACAGAAAGAGACAGAAAATAGAAAGAATAGAGAAAGCATTGAGACAGAATAGAGACAGCAAAGAGACAGAATAGAGACAGCATAGAGACAGAATAGAGACAACATAGAGACAGAATAGAGACAGCATAGAGACAGAATAAAGACAACATAGAGACAGAATAGAGACAGCATAGAGACAGAATAGAGACAGCATAGAGACAGAATAGAGACAACATAGAGACAGAATAGAGACAGCATAGAGACAGAATAAGGACAGCTTAGAGACAGAATAGAGACAACATAGACAGAATAGAGACAGGACAGAAACAAAATAGAGACAACATAGAGACAGAATAGAAACCGCATAGAGACAGAATAGAGACAGCATAGAAGAATAGAGACAACATAGAGACAGAATAGAGACATTATAGAGACAGAATAGAGACAGCATAAAGACAGAATAGAGACAGCATAGAGACAGAATAGAGACAGCATAGAGACAGAATAAAGACAGCATAGAGACAGAATAGAGACAACATAGACAGAATAGAGACAGGACAGAAACAGAATAGAGACAACATAGTGACAGAATAGAAACCGCATAGAGACAGAATAGAGACAGCATAGAGACAGAATAGAGACAACATAGAGACAGAATAGAGACAGCATAGAAACATAATAGTGATAGCTTAGTGACAGAACAGAGACAGCCTAGAGACAAAATAAAGACAGCATAGAGACAGAATAGAGAATGCATAGAGACAGAAGATACAGCATAGAGACAGAATAGTCAGCATAGAGACAGAAGAGAGACAGCATAGAGACAAAAGAGAGACAGCATAGAGAAAGAATAGAGAATGCATAGAGACAGAAGAGACAGCATAGAGACAGAATAGACAGCATAGAGACAGAATAGAGACACCATAGAGACATAATAGAGAGCATAGAGACAGAATAGAGATAGCATAGTGACAAAATAGAGACCGCATAGAGACAAAATAGAGACAACATAGAGACAGAATAGAGAATGCATAGAGACAGAAGAGACAGCACAGAGACAGAATAGACAGCATAGAGACTGAATAGAGACAGCAAAGAGACATAATAGAGAGCATAGAGACAGAATAGAGATAGTATAGTGAAAGAATAGAGACAGCATAGAGACAAAATAGAGACAGCATAGAGACAGAATAGAGACAGCATAGAGACAGGATAGAGACAGCATAGAGACAGAATAGAGACAGCATAGAGAGAGAAAAGATTCAGCATAGAGACAGAATAGAGACATCATAGCGACAGAATAGAGACAGAATAGAGACAGAAGAGAGACATCATAGCGACAGAATAGAGACATCATGGAGACAGAATGATGACAGCATCGAGACAGAATAGAGACAGCATAGAGACAGAATAGAGACAGCACAGAGACAGAATAGAGATAGCATAGTGACAGAATAGAGACAATATAGAGACAAAATAGAGACAGCATAGAGACATAATAGAGAATGCATAGAGACAGAAGAGACAGCATAGAGTCAGAATAGACAGCATAGAGACAGAATAGAGACAGCATAGAGACAGAATAGAGAGAGCATAGAGACATAATAGAGACAACATAGAGACAGAATAGAGACGGCATAGAGACAGAATAGAGACAGAATAGAGACAGAATAGAGACAGCATAGAGACAGAATAGAGACAGCAAAGAGACAGAATAGAGACAGCAAAGAGACAGAATAGAGACAGCATAGATACCGAATAGAGACAGCATAGAGACAGAATAGAGACGG
>JABUQX010138693.1:0-5000 GCA_015478945.1 Trachelipus rathkii
GATTCGTAATTTCAAGAAGACGGTAAGCAAACGATACGTCCTCGAGAATGTACGACATTGGGGACACATGGATTTACTCTATCCTAAGGAGAAAAGAATGGAGAGGTGTACCTGATTGATTTAAAATGGAATTTAATAAATTTATTTGAGGATAATCAGTTTTAATTTTGCATTTCATTTTTTTAATATATAATATATGTGATTATATAAAAGATAGTAAGGTGCTTCGTGCGAGCTGTCAATTAACCATCAATACTCGAGTTTATCGGAGTTTTATGGAATTTAGTCATTACATGTTTTTGAAGACTCTATGTCTGTTTCGATGAATGTAAATATTTTCGATGCTAAAATTTATAATGTAATTGTTGATTATTTAGTTTCCGACTATATAATAAAGATGCTTTAAAATATATCCAAACATATTTTTACTAACACTTTAAATTATATATATATATATATAGGTGAGTCAATCCTTAGTATATTTATATATCGGGATTGAGCATTTGCCCTATTATATATATTATAATATTATTATAAGTAATAATATATTTACCCTTAGTATAAATAATTATATATGATACGTATATACTATATATAATATAGTAGTAACACGCAGTATAAACATATATATAATATATAATATATCGTATTATATATATTATAGATACTATTTATATATATACATAATAATGATATATATTATTATTATACTATGTATAAGTTTATAACTATACCTTCGGTACTAATATAATTACATATTAGGGATATAATAATTAATAATATATATTAGTATATAAGTAATATCAACAGATTAGGCTAGTTAGACAATGGTAAAGGGTTTAATTAAAATTCACGTTTACTCCGGAAGGGGACGTTCATCGAGTTTAAGTGAGGGGTACAATGACATGGAACTGATGTGGGAGGTCAGTATCGGTTCTAAAAGTGGGTGCGTGTAAACGCTCTTGTCATTATTACAGTTTATAAAAGGTATACCAATAATGTGGATTTATAACATAGTGTACTTCAAAAGTGGGGCGTCTAATTTTTAAAATCTTGGTATAACGCATGAGTTAGTCACACATCAGGGAATTATCCTTCGATAAACATCCTTACACACCCCGGATTCCTGCAAAAATAGTGTGGTTGTTTGATGATGTCAACAGACGATATCAAGTGCCCTTATCAGGAATGCAAGCTAAAAAGCTGCAGGTGATGGAGGTGCGGTTAAACTTGCCTACGTTCAATGTGATTAAAAAAGTATTAATAGAGGTGTATCTTCTTTTAGTTGAGGACAAATAAGCAAGACAAATCGATTAGAGCTAATAGTTATATGCTTATAAAACACTATTACAGGTAAAGTAGAGACGTATTAAAATATAGCACATTCCCTACTATCAGCCATACTAAAACTTTCATTGCTAATTTACGTCTTTTTTCAGCCGACAACCAAAAGGATTCTCGAGATGAAGTGGTGCACGAAGAACAATCTTGGTATAATTATAGTAAAATATTATAGGTGGCAGTTCCTGGGGATGATAAATTTTATCATTCCCACCGATGGCGACTACCCTGGGAGGATGTTGCTGTGGGGTGAATGATTTATATCTCATTCTGAATAGTAGCTATATACTCTTATGATTATTATTATGTTATACTACCGAGCGTAAATACCTGAAACGGTAGTATATATTGATTATATTAACTATAGTATATACCATATCTTATACAAATATATATATATTTATATTGTATATAGCTCACATTATGGATAATTTACTTGGGTCAATAAAAATTTTAGAGTTAAAAAATCTTTCATAGACTTTTTATTTTTTAAAAAAAGAGCAAATAATAAATGTAATAATTAATAATAATAATAATCCTAATAATAGTAATAATAATTATAAGAATAATAATAAACTCAAGATAATAATAATAATAATAAGTAATAATAATAATAATAATAATAATAATAATCACCCTCTCTCTCTCTTCTCTCATCATCTCTCTCTCTCTCTCTCTCTCTCTCTCTCTCTCACACTGCTCTCTCTCTCTCTCTGAGTGAAGGATAATTATATACCCTTTTTGGCTTAAGGTTTTAAATAATAATAATAATAAATGCAATAATAATATAATATAAATAATAATTATATTAATCATATAAAAATAACCACACTCTTAATAATAATAATAAAGATGAATAATAATAAGTAATAACAAGTGAACGAAAATAAAAATAATATGAAAATATTGCATCATATAAATAAATAATACAATATTTTTCACCAAAAATAAGTATAATTAACCAAAATTCTAAATGACATTAATCAATTATAATTAAAGTAATAAATAATACCACAGAAGAGGAAGAAGAAGAGAGAAGAAGAAGAGAAGAAGAAAGAAGAAGAAGAAGAAAGAAAGAAAGAAGAAAAGAAAAAAATGAAGAGAAGAACGAGAGAGAAGAAGAAGAAGTCTGAAGTGAAAACAAAGAATGGGGAACCGATATAATATTCAGGGCATAAGAGTTAAAACTACTTCTGTGTTGAGGGAGTGTGTATTATGCCAATTGTGTACACGTGCTAAATATATCACATTTACATAGCGTATGTATTGACTTCACATCAACGAAGCCGTATGCGTTGCGTTCCTTCTCAGCACTTCACAAATGTAGTGGAAGTCATATAATCAAAAGGGGGTCTAAGGATAATTATGTATTGAGAGTGTAGGACTGTGAATAATATTAATTCATAAACAAATTAATAACCAAGGAGACATAATTATAAATGAAAACTAATTATTACTTATAAATTATAAAGACCACAGAATGAATAATAAATAAAATTAAAAGTAAATTGACTAGATGAATCGAATAATGAATGAACTAGAGTAATTACGTCTATCAATAAGGGAAATGAAGGTCATAATAAGTATTCTAATATGTTGAAAAATAGATACTTAATTAATAATAATTTTGTATAATTATAATAAACAATAAAATAAATAATAATAATAATAATAATACATAAGTAATAATTAAGATTTATTTATCAAGTAGTAGTAGTAAGTAGCTCCAGTGTAGTAGAGTATGTAGGGTGAGGTCGAGTAGTAGTATTGCGTAGTAATTAAGACTTTTCTCTTAAAACACAAACATAAAGGAAGAATAAGCTGAAAAATTGAAAGGTTATGAAGTAGTAGTAGTAGTAGTAGTAGTAGCAGTTGTAGTAGTAGTATCGAGTAGTAGTAGTGGGATGTAGTAGTAGGTAGTATATTGTGGTCGGTAGTATTAGTAGTACTTTGTGTCATATGTACTATAGAGTAAAATAACTAATACTAATAAGAGGGTATATAAAATATAAATGTATATTATTAACTAATAGTATTACTAATTATATAAAATAGTCAAGATACTGATAGATGTAATTATGGTTTGTTTAAAAAGAGTACATCATTATTACGCATTAATAGAAACGGGAAACATATAAAGAGATTATTTCTTTCCATTTTTAAAATCAATTCCCATGCCGCAATGTTTTTTTAACGCTAAAGATTAAAATTCGGAGGGAAAAACTTATACTCAAGCTCGAACTAAAGGTTATGCTTTTTATGACACCGAATGTTCTGTCAAACCTATTAAATCCTCTTCCTTTCGGATCTGAGATCGTTTATCCCTATAAGGCCGTTACTGAGGCTTTGGGGAAAGTTGAACCACATTTCTGAGCGAGTAGTTTATACGCTATTCTTAATGTGTAAAAATAGCCATTGGACAGTATATCAGAATCCTATCTCAAAGAATCCAATAGATTTTATTATAAATAAGAGCTTTTAAAACAGGAGAGCTCAAGGTCGCTGTCACAGCGAGAGGGCCTATAAGCTTAGGTCTCTTGCACATCCGAAATTGAGAGCGTGCCGATGGGATAGAGGACGGGCTCTGTATGCACGCTTCCGCTTCCTATGATTTTACTAGCTATGAGTGAAAATGGGTAAAAAGGAAGGGGACTACGCTAAAAACTCCCCTTTCCTGCATGATGACGGATAACTCTGACGCAGGCAAGGCATACAGTTGCGAAGCGGAAGCGATAGCGAAGGCCGAGGCGGACCCGAGCGGACAGTGAACCCAGATGTGGAGAGGCGACACGTGCTTGGTCGGCGGAAAAGCGTCGCGCGGTGCGAGAAGATACTTGCTAGGGCAAAAGGCAGCACGCCGTGCGCAAATGTGCCGGGTTGTGTGTGTGTGTGCGAGAGATGAAGCAGCAGTCAAAAGAGGGGAAGTGATAGGGTAAAGGGATCAGCCAAGCATAGTCATATTGGCAACAACAATAGAACAAATGGGGTGGGTAGTGTAAAGGCGACTAAGAGGGGTGGAGGGTTTAGTGCAATGTGTATAGGCAACTGGAGGGTAAGCAAAATGGGGGAGGGGTAATGTTATATGCAACTGTGTATGGTATATGTAAATAACAAACTCGCGTACATTGAAATGAACGCAGTCATCAATGAACGCTCGTATGTGCGCACCGCGCTTTTTCGGTGCGCACATACGTATGTTTTATCATACAGGAGGGAGTGGGTGCGGGTAAAATGGGAGGAGGGGGGATGATTTATATTATTAATATTGGTTCTGCCTTTCCTATTTTCTATTGCCAATCCGTACATCAATAACCTATTCCCTCTCAGCTCTTCTCTTCTCCGGCCACGTTTTTGGCCATCACATATTCCAGTCACCATTCAGTTCTTCTTCTCAACCATTCTCTCATAGTAGAAAACTTGTCCAATAATTGAATATGCGTTGTGGGCAGCCAATGTCTTGCATTAAGAGCTAACAGTGATCTGGACGTATTGAATTAATCAACTCCAACTGAAAATGACCGGAAATTTTAGAAGCCTTCTTAGGTTTTGAGCAATTGGAGTTGACCAGGTTTTCAATATATACGAGTCCGATGATACACAATGAAATCATATATTATTTAAAAATGTCTTTATAAACAAAAGGAAAATAGTGGAAGAAG
>JABUQX010138693.1:10000-20000 GCA_015478945.1 Trachelipus rathkii
CCACAGCACTCCTGGAATGGTAATCCATTTCTTCCTCCTCCTAATGGGCCACGACGGTAAAACTCATCTTTTTCAGGAATTATCCCTACAAATGATTTTAAATTTCTTTGGTCTTCGATCACCTTTTTCAATTTAGTTTGTATTATTTGAAATTTAATTTGTATTATTTGTAATATGTCATTATCGAGTGTGAATCTCTCAAACAGGGGTTAATCGTCATCATCTTCAGAGTCGCCCCCCACTTCTGGTAATTCTGTTTCTTCTTTTATGGGAACTTCTACTTCAGATCTGTCATTTTCCTTTCTTTCCTCATTCATCGAATATTTTTGGAATATCGGATCGTTGTTAAAATAATCAAGGGTATCTTTCAAAGCCTCAATTGCCAATGATGGGCTCGGCACTGTTTATTATCCTCTGGGATAGTATGACTTTATGTAGTAATAGTAATAGTAATAGTAATAGTAGTAGTAATAGTAATAGTAATAGTAATGGTAATAGTAACAGTAATAGTAATAGTAATAGTAATAGTAATAGTAATAGTAATAGTAATAGTAATAGTAATAATACTAGGGAAAGTACGTAACTTTGTTGTCGTGCACCTGGATTACTTCATGAGGTAAGCTGTATCTTGGATGGAATTTATTTTTTGTCAAATTTCCGGGAAGATGTACCTTTAATCCCACCATCTGATTCATTTCGTATGGAATGAATCGCTCATGGCTGTCTTTTCAAAATCCTCCCGGTAGGTAACGGAAACCCAGCATCTATTTCATTTGCTGTTTTTAAGATGTTTCCGCAGAGGGTCAGATGGGTTTTTGAATGCTTGGTTGGATTGTAAACCGATAGCATCTGCGACTGTTTATCATCCCACTTATTTGACTCCATTAACGACATCCTCAGATATTGACTGAGGGTCTAGTTGACTCGTTCAACTGCTCTATTTGAGGCTTATGTATAGGGAGTGCTCAACACATGTTTGATCTGTTGCTGTTTAGGTAGCTTTTAAAATTCCAGCCCTATATATTATCTTCCATTGATTATTCGTCAGAAATCGTTCTGGGATCTTTGGAAGGAATGGCAATATGCGGTGTTGTAAAGCCTTAGCCACATTTATACTCTAATTGTTTCGCACTGGGATGGAAGCCACCCATTTGGTGAAGTGATGCACCATTATCAGAACATAATTATTTCCTTGCGTAAAGCAAGGCAACTGGATTAAATCCATCGCTACCAGTTTAAACGCTACCAGTTAGATGTGGATGTTATGTCATTGCAGATGACATTTATTTTTGGATACCATATCTGTTGTATGAGCAAGGATTGTAGCTTATGATTCCCAATGTAAGCAAACATCCAGTGTGCTTTCATGGCAACCTTTTTCAAATATTGATTGGGAAAATTAGCACAAATTCTCCCGTGGAAAACTCCTTATACATTTGATTATTCCTTAAATAGAAGTATTTCTGCAATCGCCCGAAAGGCTTGAGAGATCCAACATAAGACAGGTTCCGGATAATAGCTCTTTTCTGCAGCCATTATGTTGGATCTTAATCTTGAATCAATGCAAGATCGTCATGATCAGTCTAGAATTAACAAGGATAACACGATATGGTGTATTCGTGGGTCCCTCCCCACCTCACCTCTAGTGGGTTGGTGGTCATGTTGCTTTGATTTAGTAGGTGGAATCGAAACATTTGTGGCGCCTTCTGCTTCTTCCATGGATTCATCAAACAAAACATTCTCCTGAAAATCCTCTGATGATTCCAAGTTAGTGCTTGATGTCTTTCTCTCCCTCTCTCTGGATCTAATTGAAACAGTATCAGAAGATTATAATGAATCCCACCACAACGTAAAAGATGACAGATATCTCTTCCTTAATCTTTCTCAAACTTTAACGGCTTAGTTTTTCTATAGTATAAAAAAAACTTGTAGGTGTTGTAAATTTGCAAACGCTTGTATTGCTTACGTGAGAAGAAATTGACAAGCCTTTTTCATAATTTGTAATGTTTTAGTAATAGGTATAGTATTCTTCCCAGTAGGTAATCTATAGGTTACGCGATTGTCTAAAGGTTCCGGAACAATCTTTTTCCCAAACCTTAGATGATCCTCTTGCGAACCATACAGTTTTACTGAAAATACTTGAAAAAGAGAGTCCCATCCTCCAGGAATCTTGATTTCTGAAAAACCTCTAGGGATTGTATTAGCAGGAATGTCATCTTTTCCTTTATGGCTTCGCTAATTGATGATCGACATAAGGCATCGGCTAAGATGTTCTCCTTTCCAGGAATGTATCGTGACTTATAATCGATTTCATTGATCTCTTCAAGAGTGCGAGCTACCCTGGAATTCACCAACGGCATACAATGTAGCAGCAGCTAAGGTTTGTGATCAGTGAAAATAATCACTCTGATCCCGGAAAGAAAAGGCTTTAAGACTCTCACAGCAAATCGTATTCTAGCAACCTCTCTCTCTCTCTCTCTCTCTCTCTCTCTCTCTCTCTCTCTCTCTCTCTCTCTCTCTCTCTCTCTCTCTCTCTCTCTCTCTCTCTCTCTCTTTCTCTCTCTCCTCTCTCTCTCTCTACTTTCTATACTCTCTCCCTCTCTCTCTCTCTCTCTCTCTCTCTCTCTCTCTCTCTCTCTCTCTCTCTCTCTCCTCTCTCTCTCTCTCTCTCTCTCTCTCTCTCTCTCTCTCTCTCTCTCTCTCTCTCTCTCTCTCTCTCTCTCTGTTGTGCTATAGCGTTGTTCTGCTTTTTTTAAATATGATCGAGATAAAAGCAATAGGACGCTCTTCTACAGATTTAATCTGGGCAAGACACCCCCTTTCCTGCCCGATATCTGGGACATCGATATGCAACAATTAAGGTTGTGCGTTTTCGGACCGATAGGGATAAGATAGTAGTTGTGTTGCTATTATAGCCTTTTTCAATGCCTCAAGCGCTTTCTGACTGGGGTATATCCACTTTAAAGTCTTTTTACTCAACAATTCAAAGAGTGGCTTCGCATTTTCTGACCAATGGGCAATATGACGCGGATAGAAGTTCATCACGCCCAGAAACTGCTGCAACTTACGAACAGTGGTTGGAATTGGGAATTGCATGATGCCCTGCAAATTTGAGTCCTGCGGAACCATACCCTGTTCTAAAACTTTAGGTCCCGGATATTGGACCTTCTTCTTTAGGAGAAAGGTCTTCGATGGTTTAAATTTAAACCCTGTGTCCTGGAATGCCGATTAAACTTTCTCAAGTGTCTCCAAATGTTTGTCAAAGGTTTTGCAAATGATGAAGGCGTCATCCAGATAAACCATGCCTTCATTCCAAGTGATGTGAGCTATCTTATCCCGCGTTGGAAAGTTACGAGTCCGTTCTTTACTCCAAACGGCATACGTAAGAACTCCCAATATAATAATGCAGTGGTTAAGACCGTCTTCTCAATTTGGTCTCCTCCATTTCCACTTGATATTATCCCTTGATCAAATCAATGGTGGTGAAATATTCTATCCCCTTGAGACTGAATAGCATATCAATTAGGTTTGATATTGGGAAGCTATCTACCTCGCTAAATTTTTAAGCTCTTAGCAGTCGATCCATCCTTCTTTCGAGTAGGGACTACTGGGGAAGAGTATGTAGACTTGCATCGTCGAATTGTAACTTCTTTTTCTAGTTTCTTAGAATTTGCCTCTATCTTCAAAGAATGGGTTCTTGAAAACGCCTCACTGGCAATTGGACCGAATCTTCAGTCAGGGTTTCGAAATTTTGTTTTACTACATTCGTACAGCCCTGCATTAAAGTCTCGTCAGAGACAGGATGAAAACGGTCACAAGAGTCTGACTACTTGGTCTTTTTCCTCGGTTGCTAAAACAGTTTCCTCCAACGGAAAGGCGTGATAGAGATTTTCAGTTGTCCAATATTGATATTCGTTTAGACGTCTCTCGCTTAACTCCGTGATATTTATGAAAGGTTCTTCTAAAGTTACTATTTTCAACCTACACTACCTATAATAGTACCCTTTTCAATCGTTTAGGTAACTCGCCAATATTTTGGGCAATTAATAAAGTCCTATCACTGGTGAAACTGATTAAGGAAGGCTCAAAATTGATGGTATTAGGCAACCCTCTGTATGCCATTACTAAAACGGGTTGCTCTGGAGAATTTTCTCTCCTCCTTTCAAATTTAATGATTTCACATTGTTTTGGTTTAATGACCGTGGCCTCAGCAGGTTAACAGGTCTCTTCTTCGGGTTTCCCGTTCCTCATGTTAACCGCCACTGTCTCCACATAGTTCCCTCTTCGAAAGACCAATTCTTTGCTGTACAGATCAGGCAACAGATGTTCTTGATTAAGGATGTCATATCCCAAAACCAAATCATACTCAGTAAATTACTCCGATATGATGATAAAGTGACTTGGTTTTAGGACGTAACGTGTGGATAATCGCAGAGCGACGATCACTTCTTCAAGTACTTAATTGAAACACCTTTTCTTGCCACGCTTTGATAATCTGTGAATTATAGGGGAAAGTCCTTCTTGTCCAACATATAAAAACAAAGTGCAAATGTCCGACTAACTTCTACTCTTATGTCAATAAAAGCTATTATAGGTTCCATCATGGGCTAATCCAATGGGGTAATCAGCAATATGATGGTTTCTTCTGGAGCCTTTACCATGTGATAGGTAGTGACTTCCTATGGGGGTAAGTCATCGGGAACATTTTCTTCTTCACACGTGTATTAGGAGAGGGTGCAAACCAAAGAACATCGAAATTAGAGATTCAAGATTTTCGAGACGTGTTACAAGAGTATTTATGTTGATGTAGGCGCATACACCACCATGCAGTTGGAAATTATAAAATAGATTATAGTTAGAGATGTTTAAGTTATAAGGGAAGGAGTTCTTGGCCAGTTGGGTATCGGAAGAAGTAAAATATTAGGATGAAAGGTAGTGTTCAAAACATTCATGAATAATACGAAGGCCACGGACATTAGCAAAATCTATAGAAAGACCACCACTATGCCCACCCACACCCTTCCTTCTCCGAACACGTGACCTCGCCATTGCAAAACCCTCTAAAAAATACAAACCGATTAACAAAAATATATGTATAATACAAATTAGTAACAAAACTTAATTAATAATAATAATAATAATAATAATAATAATAATAATAATAATAATAATAATAATAATAATAATAATAATAATAATAATAATAATAATAATAATAATAATAATACTAATAATACAAATATAGTAACGAGCTAAAATAATATATAATAATAATAATAATAATAATAATAATAATAATAATAAATGAATAATACAAATATAGTAAAATAACTTAATATCTAATAATAATAATAATAATAATAATAATAATAATAATAATAATAATAATAATAATAATAATAATAATAATAATAATAATAATAATAATAATAATAATAATAATAATAATAATAATAAAAATAATAATAATAATAATACTAACCATTATAACTACATCTAATAATAGTAATAATAATAATAATAATAATAATAATAATAATAATAATAATAATAATAATAATAATAATAATAACAATAATAGTAATAATAATAATAATAATAATAATAATAATAATAATAATAATAATAATAATAATAATAATTATAATTATAATTATAATTATAATAATAATAATAATAAAAATAATAATAATAATAATAATAATAATAATAATAATAATAATAATAATAATAATAATAATAATAATAATAATAATAATAATAATAATAATAATAATAATAATAATAATAATAAAATGAACAGTACAAATATAGTAACTAACATAATGTCTAGTAATAATAATAATAAAACAAATTAATGTAAATTAATTAATGATACATATAGACACTAAATAAAATAAATTAATGATAAACATAAAAATTTAAAACTAAATAAACACTGATTAAAAAAATATACAGTAACTAAAACTTAATACCTTATAAAAATGACAAAATACTTAACATGAGAGAAAAAAACTTCAACTGATATATATATATATATATATATATATATATATATATGAATATCTTAATATAAAACCAAACTTTTTTCTTTGCTCCTGATCAAGTACCTGTATATAAAATCGTAAAAATATATATATATATATATGCTGCTGTGTTAGTTGAGTGATTATGTGTTGATGAAGAAGATGTTGAAGTATGTGTGGATGTTAAATCAGTGAGAGGGTTATGAATGGGATTATCAGATTATTATATTTTATGTAAAATTAAACCAATGGGAGCTTGGATGGAGAGTAAGGTGATAAGGAAGGAAGTGGGTAAAATTGAGAGTGAGAAGTTAAGTGAATAGATAATAAGGTAAAGTATTTAAGAGCGCTTGCAAAATTAAACAGTTGAGTGTGAACAAGTTGAAACTGAACAAATCTTGAGGCAAAAGAAGGAAGCGGTTGTTAGTATTACAAATGATGTAGGTGGATGTGCTAAAGTAGAAAGTAAGAATGTTAACAGTGAGTGGTAGAATTAAGAGGTGATGTAAGCTGTTAAAAGTAAAAAAAAGAAGCGTTGTTAAATGTACTAAAAGATAATGATGAGGTCTCAAAAGAAAGATGTTTGGAATTATATAAGGATGAAGAAAAGAAATACTAAAAGACGCATACGTTGAAGGAAAAAAAGAGGTAAATGAACAATTTGAAAGAATTAGAATGAGGACTTACATACGAATAGGAAGCTCTTCTGGATGGAAGCGAGAAAGGTTAAGAGTGACAATAATGGGAAGCTGCCTAGAAAATGAATAGGGATGGTGCTTAAGTAGCTTATGAAATGGATGTGAGGAGAGTGTGGAGGGAATACTTCAAATACCTGCATAACATTGGCCTCAATGAAGAGGTGATAGTGAATGTGTGTGTGTTTGTTTGTGCAAGAAGGAATAGGTATTTTGGGGATAAGGTCATTAGTAAGGAGATAATGGGTAGAGTGAGAAAGTTAAAGAATTGTAAATCTGCAGGTAAAGATGAAATTACTGGTGAAATGATCAAGAATGGAGGCGAGATGGTGAATGAGTGGATTTGAAGGATTTGTAACAAATCGTTTATGGAGGGAATAGCTCCTAGGGGTTGGAGGAGAGCAGTAACAGTATCCTTATATAAGGATAAGGGAGATAAGGGTAACTGTAGGAATTTTAGGGGAAATAGTTTATTGAGTGTTCTAGGTGAAGATATATGCTGGTATTTTGGTCGAAAGAATCCGTCCGGTGACTGACGAAATGATTGGTGAAGAACAACGTGCGTGTAGATGTGGCAGAGAATGTATGGATCAAATCTTAACATTGAAACAAATGATGGAGAAAATGAGAGAGAAGAATGAATTTTATTTAGTTTTTTTTTGGATTTGCAACAGGCGTATGATAGGATTAAAAGGGAAGTTCTAGGGCAGGTGTTGATGCATATTGTGTTGGTGGTGGGCTTCTGAATGGAATAAAAAGTATGTATGACGATAGTGAAACGTGTGTAAAAATAAATGAAGTCGAAAGTTATTGGTTTAATATTAATAGCGTAGTGAGGCCGGGATGTGTTAGGTCTCCTTGGTTATTCAATTTATATACGGGTGGGGTTATGAAAGAGTTAGAGGTGGGGGTGGCAGGGGAAGGTGTTAGAATGACGGAAAATGGAAGAGAGTGGAGGGTGCACTACTTATTATATGCGGATGATTTGGTTTTGTGTGGTGAATCTGAAGAGAGTTTGAGAGGTTTGGTAGAGGGATTTGGCAGGGTGTGTAAAAAGAGGGGTTTGAAAGTGAACATAGTTTAGAGTAAGGTTATGGTTGTGAGTGAGGAAAGTCCTCAGTGTGAAGTTATGTTGGATGGTAAGCAACTGGAACAAATGTCTGAGTTGAAATATTTAGAATATATGTTGGAGGAAAAGAGATCGGATAATGCAGAGTGTAGTAGAAGAGTTGTGAATGGTAGGTAGGTGGTTGGTGCAACTAAATCCTAGGTGTATGTAAAATGACTATGTCTTGAGTGGGCAAGGGTCTCACATGAGGGTATGTTGGTACCTGTGTTAATGTATGGCAGTGAAACTTTGGTCTGGAATAGTAGGTATAGACCTAAAGCACATTGTGCTCAGATGGACAATCTTATGGGCGTGTTAGGTGTGAGAAGAATTAATAAAATGAGGAAAGAACATATTAGGGAGTTGTGTTGTGTGAAGAAAGAAGTATATGAGAAAATGAATGAAAGTACATTGAGATGGTTTGGTCATGGGGAAAGGATGAATAATAATCGGTTGGTTAAGCGGATATATAGTGGTGAGTGTGCTGGAAATCGACCGGTTGGGAGACCGAGGAAAGTGGATTGAATCAGTATAGAAATGCCTGAGGGAGAGGAATGTGAGTTGGACAGAGGCGAGAATAAAGGTGCATAATAGGAGTAAATGGTGGTGTTTTTTTGCGAGCGAGGTGTGGTTGTGGCCTACCTGGGCCAAGGGATGCACCCTACATTAACGAGATGCCACAGTGAGTGTACGTCGCAGTTCCGTAAGTTCCTAGGGTGGATTATTATGACTGCGACGAGTCTTATTTAAGGGTATCAAGGGGGCGGTAAGTCTGGGCTTTATTTTTTATTTGCGTCATATTCTTCTACTACTATCCTGTTTCCGGTGCATGTGATACAATTTACCCCAGTCTGAGGAAAGAATGTGGGTGATGATGATATATATATATATATATATATATATATATATATATATATATATATATGATATATATATATAGCAGCAGCACTGCTACTATATATGCTGCTCTATGTAGCCAACATATAGCTGCTGCCTTCTGCATATATATAATATAAAAAAATACATATTCCTATATGTATGTATGTATGTAATATGTATGAAGTATGTAAAAAAGGTATTTTTATAAGTATATTAAAAAACAATTTGTAACTACATGTAATGGCAATAGCATGTATGGCTATGTATGTATGTATGTATGTATGTATGTATGTATGCATCTATGTATGTATGTATGTATGTATGTATGTATGTATGTATGTATGTATGTATGTATGTATGTATGTATGTATGTATGTATGTATGTATGTATGTATGTATGTTCTAGAGATAGAGCTGGCGAACTTGCCTACCATATTCTATCCAGAATAACCTCGAGCATCGTTGGTGCAGCTTCCTACTCGTATTTCTAATCTCTTAGAGATGAATCTAACATTGTATACCTTTTCCTAGCTTCCAATCCTTCTTTTTTTCTGTTAAGTTTTTTCTTTCTCTCGGCTCCTCCGGTCACCATCTTATCTTTTTATCTTCTTCTATGTCTTCAATTATTCCGCAGGGAATAAACCCACTTTCGGCGAGGAAACGTTTTTGCCCCATCAGTGTAGCTTACTGGTTAGACTTGCAAGCGATCGGCTCAGCGCATACCTGAGTGAATTCTTTCTGGCTGGAGGCGTACATTCCATATTCTTTTCAATAAACTAGATAAACCTTTTTTTAACTCTGCTTATTACGTGATTTCTGTAGTTCTCATAACTTGTGCTTCCGAGTTTGAACCCTACCTTGATAAACCATTTCGTCTCTGTTTATCTATCTCTACCTTCCTTTCCTGCTTCAAACGTGCTCTCATTTAACCTTCATTGCTCATTTCATTTTGAAAGATGTCCCACCCAACAGAAAGTGGCTCACCATAGGGAAGTGGCCTTGGGGCAACTAACCTCTGACCTTTCTCCAATTTCTAATTGGGGCAATGAGAACATGGTTGTTTTCAATGTCTCGAAAATAGCAAAAAATAAAAGAAAAGCACACATAAATTCTTTCCAAAAATGAGTAATAACTTATAAAAACTTAAAATGCGTTTGGGTGCCTGTTTCGAGTGCCTTGAATATATGCATTTCCACCATTTGTTCTCTTTTTATACAAGCTTCTAGGAGGTTGGGTGTTCTGAGGCACCTTCTTAAATTTTTCATGCCTTTCCAGTTGCTTGTTCTTTATTG
>JABUQX010138693.1:22500-50707 GCA_015478945.1 Trachelipus rathkii
GGTCAGCATTTATAAAGTGGTTGTGGGTGGATCTGTGGATGGTAAGGGCAGAGTTAAGGTTATCAGTTTGAAGATCATGTTTATGTTGGTATCTTCTACGGGTGAAGTCGATAGTTTCTCCAATGTATGCTTGATTACATTGTGAACAAGGAATTTTGTAAACGTATTGTGAGGTAGAAGTATTGTTGTGTGTGTGGGAGTGTTACCTTTGAAAGGGAGAATGTTGAGGAGGAAATGTGTGTATGGATTCAGGTAGTATTTTTTTAACAGTATTGTAAATAATGGGTGGTAATGGTAAAAAAGAAGTGTGTGTTCTGTTTTGTGCATTGAGTTTTGTGTAAAAATTATTCTTAGCTCGGCGTAAAGCAGTATTAATGATGTGTTGTGGGTAAGAGAGCTTAAGGAATGTGGAAGAAATAAGATTAATTTCAGATTGTAGGAAAGAAGGGGAGCAGATATTGAAGGCTCTGAGATAAAGAGAGGAAAGGATACCGAGTTTGGTGTTTTTGGGGTGTGAAGAAAACCAATGTGTGTAGCTAGGGTTAGCAGTAGGTTTTCTGTAAACAGAAAATTGTAAGATGTTCTGGGGGGTCCAAGAAATGAGAGTGTCAAGGAAGGGAAGGGTGTTGTTGTTGGAAAGTTCTATTGTAAATTTTATGTTGGGATGTATATTATTGATAAGGTTAAGAATGTTGGTGGGGTTTATAGTTAATGGTAAAGCTGCAAAAATATCATCAACGTATCTAAACCAGAAGGAATTAGATAACAAAGGATGAGGGAGAATATGGTAGAATTCGATGAGTTCCATAAATATGTTAGCTAGTATAGGAGAGAGTGGGGAACCCATGCTTAAGCCTGAGTTTTGTTTGTAGAAGTTATTATTAAAATGGAAGAAATTATGATTAAGAGAGAGGAGTATGAGTTCTTTGAGGAGGGGGAAAGGGTGTGAGAGGGTTATATCATGTTCATTAATAAAACGTTCGAGTAAAGAAATGGTGAAAGGGACAGGTACTGAAGTAAACAAAGAAACAACATCAAAACTGAGTAAATTGTGGGTATTAGGGTTAATGTTTCTAGTTTTAGATATAAAGTCTACAGTATTAGTGATGTGTGAAGTGGAAATATGTCCAAAATTTTTTATAACAGCAAATGGATACAAAATTCTAATCCGGATCAAATTATCAACAAATCAGATTATGTATTATCAAAGGACCAAAAAATTTTATTAGGGTACGGTCTTTCCTTCTCTCTAGAACAACAGGACCCTCTCAAAAGATTTCTAATGGATTTTGAATACTGGAAGGGATTGAATATTAAGCAACCGTTCAATTTTGACTTCTTAAAAGGAATTATTACCTCAAACATTCTCAACACTAATCTTAACAAATTTCCAAAAAAATTTTACAATGCTCTCTCCTCTCTCCTCAATAACAATAACATAATTATCACTAGATCAGACAAAGGTAACAATATTGTAATCTTAAACTATAATGACTACATCATTAAATGCAACTCCCTCTTAAATGACAATAACACATATTCTATTCTCAACAACAATCCATTAAAAAACTCACAAAACCACTTCAATAGCAAACTCAAACAAATCCTTTCGAACTTCCCTTTACTCCACAACGATCTTAAATCCTCCTTACCTAAACTTTCCCAATTCTATGGAATTCCAAAAACTCACAAACACAACACTCCCCTTAGACCTATTATCTCTAATATTGATTCCCCCACATACAAACTATCTAAATGGTTAGGTAATTCCCTTAAACCTCTCATTGGACATATTTCCACTTCACACATCACTAATACTGTAGACTTTATATCTAAAACTAGAAACATTAACCCTAATACCCACAATTTACTCAGTTTTGATGTTGTTTCTTTGTTTACTTCAGTACCTGTCCCTTTCACCATTTCTTTACTCGAACGTTTTATTAATGAACATGATATAACCCTCTCACACCCTTTCCCCCTCCTCAAAGAACTCATACTCCTCTCTCTTAATCATAATTTCTTCCATTTTAATAATAACTTCTACAAACAAAACTCAGGCTTAAGCATGGGTTCCCCACTCTCTCCTATACTAGCTAACATATTTATGGAACTCATCGAATTCTACCATATTCTTCCTCATCCTTTGTTATCTAATTCCTTCTGGTTTAGATACGTTGATGATATTTTTGCAGCTTTACCATTAACTATAAACCCCACCAACATTCTTAACCTTATCAATAATATACATCCCAACATAAAATTTACAATAGAACTTTCCAACAACAACACCCTTCCCTTCCTTGACACTCTCATTTCTTGGGACCCCCAGGTGTCTTTAATTTTTCTGTTTACAGAAAACTTCTACTGCTAACTAATACACAGGTGGTTTCTTCACAAAAACACCAAACTCCGGTATCCTTTCTCTCTTTATCTCAGGCCCAATATGCAACACACTTTTTCCTACAATCCAAATTAATCTTATTCTTCCACATTCTTAAGCTCTCTTACCCACAACACATCATTATTACTGCTTTACGCCGAGCTAAGAATAATTTTTACACTAAACTTAATGCACAAAACAGAACACACTTCTTTTTTACCATTACACCATTATTCACAATACTGTTAAAAAAATACTACCTGAATCCATACACATTTCCTCTCAAATATTCCCCTTTCAAAGAATTCTGCATTCACACACACGGCTTATTGCTTCCACCTCTATTACGTTTACAAAAATTCCTTGTTCACAATGTAATCAAGCATACATTGGAGAAACTATCGACTTCACCCGTAGAACCAACATAAACATGATCTAAAAACAGATAACCTAAACTCTGCCCTTACCATCCACCAATAACCACAACCACTTTATAAATGCTGACCACATGACACCCCATTATTAGCATTGATAACAGCACTGAAAGCTCTCTAAGTCATTTGCATTACCCTTTCAATCATTTTGCATACAGAAAAACAGATACATAATAGATCCCCTATTTTAAACCAACATATTAAACTTCTCTTTTTTTAAAAATCTAAAACAAAAACTTTCTTGATACTATTTTGATTTTGAATTTATTTATTTATATTTAGTCTGTATATCACACATCTGAAAGAAGGTCACGATTCAAAAAGCGGAAAATTGAATTAATTAAAAATAATATTTAGAAAAAAAAAATTTCTTTACTTTTTCCTGAGGATTTTTTCGCCATAGACTAATTTTCTTCCTATATATATATGCTTATATATATATATATATATATATATATATATATATATATATATATATATATATATACATATATAACAATAATATATATATATATATATATGCTCTATATATATATATTCTACATATATATCTTATATATATATATATATATGCTGCTGTGTTTTTAACTTTACTGCTATATATATATATATGTATAACCCATATATACCATAACACGCCTTAATATATATATATATGTATAACGCAATAACCTGCTGCTGCTATATGCCTATATATCTCTATATATACATATACTGCATATATATATATATATATACATATATATACCCTTGCTACGCTATATAATGGAAGTCATTGGAAATAATTTTGTGTACCCAAAAAGAAGATAGGATGTTTCGCGTCGCGGTCAGGGCAAATGAATATTTTCTTCTCATAGTTATGGGGAGCAGCAGAACTAGCAGAAACTCTGTTTTTCCTTCTGTTTGTATTACTCTTGGACCAGTGTTGGAAATCTTATGCTCCTAGCACAATTCTCTGGAGAGCTCTGGGAGAAGGGGGCCTTGAGGTTTAATGCGAGGAAGATGCTTTGTAGTTACCGAGAAAGGGCAAGAAAGCTCTACCTGAGTGTTTATTAACTGGCGTCCCGGAAACCATCATTGCTTAGAAATAATTTCCAAAGAGTGTTCTAGGATCAAGAGTTTCGGGCCATACGGAAAAAGATGCTGAGTCCAACTGACAGTGCGAAAGCTAACCACACAGGGAGATGGTAAAAAAAAAAAAAAATTAATAATAATAATAATAATAATAATAATAATAATAATAATAATAATAATAATAATAATAATAATAATAATAATAATAATAATAATAATAATAATAATAATAATAATAATAATAATAATAATAATAATAACAATAATAATAATAATAATAATAATAATAATAATAATAATAATAATGCATTAGGAGAAATTACTCCAAATTTTGAATACAAAATATCTTCGAAAAACTATGAAGAATCAAAATGGTTATAAGCACGGAGGTCAGTAAAATAGGTGTATCTCTCCCACTCCTATACCTCTATTTCATATTGTTAACATGAAATAAATATAAACTAAAATTGTAATTTTATATTTATCAGAAAATTTTAGTTTTTACAGAAAGTTTCTTTTAAAGAATGACTCCTGCGGACAGAAGGGATATTTCAGGGGAGGAGTAAAAGATTTTTTCAGCAGCAGCAAGAAAGAATTTTTATATTTTCTGACATATCAAGCAGAAAACTTTATTAAGGGCAAATTAAAATGTATTTGCTTATTCGATATATTGCTTTTAAAAAAAGGTTTGAGGGACTAAATTGTCAATGAAAACATGTCGAAAGAGATACAAGAAACAACTGAAATGAACGTTTAGAACTTAATAACTAAGTCTTGATTTTGATTTTGTTTGATCAAGATAAGATGGAATTGAAGTTACTCGCAAAATAACGTTTTGAGAATTATGTCGCAGTACACCCCAACAACATTATAATTCCCTGATTCGGAGTGAGGCACACCAGATGTTGGGAGCAAAATTGAAGTTTTATGTTCGAAAAAAATGTGAATGACGTTGTTCTTATCAAAAGTTCAGTTTTATTATCGAATTAATGTTGCTGCTAGCTTTAAAATTTAGTAGATATTTAGTAAACTTTCGCTAAATTTTATTCTTGCTTTAACTTCAAATCTGCTTTACCCAAAAAATAATGTTTAAGCATTGCAAATAATGATATTTTCTACCCTTCGATCAACTTCAAATTTTCAGGACTTGTATGTTCGGGCGAATTTATCCGGTTTACTTGGAAATAATTTTTGTATACTCTAAAGAAAATTTAAAAAATTTATTTTTAAAATATTTTGGGAAAATTTTGCTCCAGAACAAATCAAAACTATTAATATACTGAAATTATTTAAGTACAAAATGTGCATCCTCGACTTCAAATGCTCTAAAATTTTCATCCACTCCGTACGAGCAGAAAAAATTATCATAATATTTCATTTTAAAAAAACACAAAAGATTGGATTTGAATTTCGACATTTGCTGAGCTAGAATTTTCAGAAACACCAAGAAACACTACTTCCATGCATTTTGTAGGTAATAGACTATATATATTTGCCTATATATATATATATATATATATATATATATATATACATACTCTATATATATATATATATATATATATATATATATATATATATATATATACTCTCTACTCTTTCATATAATATATATATAACAACAATATATATATATATATATATATGCTATATATATATATATATATATATATATATATATATATATACTATATATATATATATAAATATATACATATATATATATATATATATATATATATATATATATATATATATATATATATACTATATATATAACTGCTGTAATATAGTATATATATATATATATATATATATATATATATATATATATATTCACCTTCACATTTATTTTTTTTGTTTTTGTCCAAGGATCACTACACCAAATTCCCTATCAAATGTTTGACACACTCAACTACAGAGGGAGAACACTATTCTATGATAAAAGGGTAAGAGAATCAACTTTGATTCACTCCCAAGCTCGTACCTAAAAATTAAAATGAAATATTTAACACCAACAGTTCACTCCAATGAATTTTAATATGTATATTTGTTTTAATTATTTATTTCAAAAGTTATAAGATACTTTAATCAAAAATTTGTAACATGTAGTGAAACTTTGGAAAGCTTAGCTCCAGAATTCTCCAGAGGTCGCTTACTAAGGGATGGGTACACTTAAATTGAAGCTTGTGGACTAATCTTTGGCATATAATAAGGAATTTCTCCTCTCTTTTTGTTTGATAATTTATCCTAAAGAAACAGTTAATAAAAAGTTAATACTCACATATATTAATTAAACTATATTTGATTAGTGGACAAATTCACAAATTCAACTACTAAAACTGATAAATATAATAAAGAAATCCGGTGATTTGATAACCAATACCTTTTAAATAAACATTTACAACTAGTGATATATATATATATATATATATATATATATATATATAATATATATATATATATATATAATATATATATATATATATATATATATATATATATATATATATATAACCCGACATCCATAACCTCATGACACTCTTAAGAAATGTCGTCTGAAGGACAATACCTGTTGTAGAAGTCCTTAGATAATACTCAATAGATTAGCCTCTTTAGTTTTTCAAAATTTCATTTGAATGCGTTTTATTTAATGAAAGAAAAATGAAGTAATATTTTTATTAATAAGTTATATATATATTACTATATTTATATTCTCACTCCTCACTTCTTAAACTATATATATATATATATAAGAGATATATATATATATATATATATATATATATATATATATTATATATTATACATATATATACATATATGATGATGGTGATATTGATGATGATATTATTTTAATTATTAAATAAATATTGGCTATATTGTTATTGGTTACTATTTTTATTATTAGTATTACATATATATATATATTATTATTATTATTATATATATTATCGTTATATATTATACATATATTATACATTTACGCATACATATTATTATTATTATAAGTTATTGCTATATATTATATGATATATTATTATTATATATATACATATTATTATTACATATATATATATATATATATATATTATGAAAGTATATATATTATTATTACGTATATTATTGGGTTACATATTAGCAATTTTATTTCATATTATTGTTGTTATTATTATTATTATTACAGCAGAGAAGTAGAAGAGATGGGATATATTTATATATATATATATATATTTTTATAGATATATATATATATATATATATATATATATATATATATATATATATATTATATTTGTGTGCTGTGTGTGTTTGTGTGTGCGTGTGCGTTATTTTATTTTCAACATTTATACCCCACCTACAAAGGTAAAACTCTATTAAATTATTCTTGAGCAACCATCTTTTGAACAATGATTAAATCAAAGTCACCGGTTGTTTCCTCTGTGGATTCACCTTCTAAACTTTCGGATGAGAAAAAAAGGCCTCTAGGAAATAAAAATATTGTCGAAAGTGATGTGGAAATGGTTCCACCTGATGGTGGATGGGGTTGGATGGTTGTCGTAGGGAGCCTTCGGATAACGGTAAATAAAGTTTGAATTTAATGTAAGTTTCTATATAAGTTTATGTTTTAGGAAATAAACTTTTCATATGGAAAACTTTTCCAATTTTTCAGGTTTTAGGTTTTCTCCCTGGTTATGGATTCAGTATAATTTTTTCTCCGATTGTGATGGCTGAAGGAGTCTCATCAGCTAAAACTGCTTGGATCTTTAATTTTTTTACCTTAATTTGGAACGCATTTATCATTTTCGTTGGTCCACTGTATGAACAGTTTGGCTCAAGAAAATTGGCTATTTTTGGAGGAATATCAGGTTCCCTTTCTGTGTTCCTCTCAGCATTCGTTCCAACTCCTGATTACTTGTTCTTCACATTTGGATTGCTAGGTGGTAAGTTTTCAAAATATATTTTGCTCTGAATTTAAAAGAATTGTCTCAAATAAGAGGGAAAGGTTATTCATAACACCATCCAAATTAGGGTCAATATGCGAAGAATTTGATTATATCCAAGACATAAATAAAAAAAAGAGGCTGAATGTTTGTTTCAGACGAATGAATAATCAGAACGAGCAGCTCTCGAAAAAGAACACTGAATATTTAGAAAGACAAGAATAGTAATCTCTCTTCAAATGGGAAGGTATTAGATTAGATTTATCAGAAAGTAATTTTCATTGTATAATGTGAAATGCAGAAAGAAAGTGGTAAGAAAGTTAAGAACAATAGATTATTTAGTAAAGTAAAAATACTGGATTTGATTATTTTAATAATATCTGTATGTGTGTAAATCCACAACATATAAACATATATGCTAGACATATCCATGCATTGACGTACGAAACAACAATACAAAGTGTGCCTCTAGGGTAGTGCAAAGAGAATTTGGTGCATGAATATTTTAAGAAGAGACACAATGGTATTAATCCATAAAGATTTCGGGAAAAGGAACAAACCAAGAATGTTTGGAACATTGAAGTTGCGAGCGTTAGAAGATATTAAAGGTGTGAATACCCTACGCTGCATTAAATCTTCCTACGGTTCACTTGGTTTTCTAACGCTTCTTTCGAACTCTCTTGTAATTTGGAGAAAAAAAAAACTAACGATAACTTAAATTTTTTTCTCTTCCAACTCTTCTCTGTTCCTCAAATTTTTGTTTGACATTTTTAATAACTAAATTTTTAACATTATTATTATTATTGCTATTATTACATTATTATTACGGCTGATTATTACGCATATTATTATTAAGCTATTATTATTATTATTATTATATTACGATACGCACATCAGTATTATTGGCATTATTATTATTGTTTATTGTCAATACATTATTATCAGCTGATACTATTGGCTATTATCATTATTATTAATTATTATTATTATTATTATTATTATTATTATTATTATTATTATTATTATTATTATTATTATTATTATTATTATTATTATTATTATTATTATTATAATTATTATTATTATTATTATTATTAATAATATTATTATTATTATTATTATTATTATTATTATTATTATTATTTATTATTGCCATTATTATTATTATTATTTATTATTATTATTATTATTATTATTATTGCTTTTGTTGTCATTTTCCATATATTTGCTACCTTCTATAACTCAATTGACCTAGGCCATTATCCAACTGAATTTAAAATCGCAAGAGTAACCCCTGTTCCAAAACTGTTGTTACACGTCCTTCCCGAAAAGTTTTCGTCATATCCCAAATCTTAATATAACTTGTAACGTCTTGACATATTAGTCCGCACTCAACTTACTAATTATTTGCTTAAAAATGGGCTTCTCTCTACAATCCAAGTTTTGCATTATCCATACAGAAATATATCTTTAATCTTCTTTACTGAAAATATTTACAATGCACACAATATAAAACAGTAATCCGCACTTAGATTTTAGAAAGCATTCACTGTAGTTCCATACAACTTTTCTTAAGCAAATTATAAAGATCTGGTGTAACAAATTGCTCACAAAATTGGTCTCAGTCATACTTTTCTGAACAAACGCAATTCATCCGCTTACTAGACATCATTCTCCTAGCATCAATTTCTCAGAGGTGTCTCAGTAATCCTTCTTTTAGAGGACCCACCTAATTTTTGTATATATTATAGATATTCAAAATTACGACAATCAATTAAATTTACAATATGTAAACCACACAGCGGTCTTATTACCGATCAAGATATTGAAGTGATAAGCTATTAAATAAATAATGAACTAAAATATTTTATAACATGTATAGAGGCACACAGATTCTCTATGTAATTATCTAAAATACATTACTTAATAAATAGCAAACAAAACCTGTTCAAATTAATGCTAGCCAAACGATGTAATCATAATTAGGTCATTTTTTTGCAAAATTAGTAGGTTTGCTCAGACAAGCTCTCTTTCAACTAACACATCAATAATCTTGTTAGAAAGTCATAAATAATAAAATTATATATTTCTAAAGATTAGAAACTTTGTTCCAAAATATATCTTAAAAGCTTTTGCAGCAGTCTTGTCTATACCTTGTCTAACCCTAGTTTACACTTCGTACTTCCCTTATGTCCATTACTATTTTTTTAAAGCTTTTCTACATTTCTTGAACTCTAAATATTTCTTGATCATTACCAGGAATAATCATCATTATATATTCTCTTCATTTTTTCCTTTTATTTCATGTTCATTCTCTTTTTCCTACCTGCCTATCATTATTCGAGATATGAGCAGTTGTGTAATTAATTTTAAGATATTGCGATTTGAATGACAATTCAAGTTCATTTTAAAATATCAATTGTATATGGTGTTTTAATGCTAGTTATGTTTATATAGCAATTTAGTTTATATATACCTTCTAAAAATAATTTTTTTTTTAAATTTCTACTGGTTTCAAAAAACTTTATTTCTAATAATCATAACAAAGTAAAATATAATATGTAATATTCGACAAGAGGCCAAGAAACAAAACAACAACATCGTTTTCTCTTTTAGATTTTCAGGATTGGAGGGAGCCATAATTTCTGCGCACCCGCTATAGCAGTTGTTTCAGCTTATTTCAAGAATAATTTAGGGCTTGCATTAGGAATAACATCGGTCGGAGGTTCTATAAGTATATTTTTAGCTCCTGTTACAGCAAATTATTTGATTGAACACTATGGCTACACTGGTGCATCCATGATTTTTGGAGCAATTCTTCTGAATCAATGTGTTGGTGCAATGCTTTATCAACCAGTACAGTTGCATATGAAACCTTTGAAAACTCTTTCTTCAGTGGCTGGAAACTCAAAAGACCTAAAATATTGAACGGTCACCAAAGGAAACTGATGGTAAAAGAAACAGTTGATATGATATCCTGAGAGTAACATGTGAAACAAGATCACCAATAAAAACAACAAAATGTATACAATGGAAGTCACCTTCATAAACCAAACTGGCCTAAAAAATTTTTAGTGATTTTAAAATCCACGTTTAACAACTTAAAATCACCAAATGTATACGTGAGCTGGTCTACTTCAGCTTCTAAACCTGCCTTTTTCTTTATGCTGATTTAAAGTGGTTTCTTTTATTAGTGACGTTCCTTCCTTATCACCGATGCTGGTTATTCTCTAGAAATTGCTTGGATTTCCCTGCTTGCTTCTGTGTGATGAGCGTGCCCTGCAGATTAGTATTGATGTCTGTGCTGTCAGACAGGAAATTTTTTTTTAATGTAATATATGGATTAATGCTTTGGTCTTTTTATAATAGGTATCCTTCTTGATGATAGGTAAGTTGCGAATATATATATATATATATATATATATATATATATATATATATATATGATGTTATATATATATATATATATATATAAATAGGTGTATATATATGTTATATATAAAAGAGTATATATATATATATATATATATATATATATATATGTATATATTGTATGCATTTTAAAAATTGACATACATCATAATAGTAAAACCCCAAAAGCTATCATTCATTTACTCTCTCTCTAGGCTAAATATTATAAAGTAAATGAAAAATGAAGTGCATTTTTTCAGCATTCTCGTTTGTAACAGCATCAAACTTTCATAATCTTCTTCAGTTGCTGTTGGGGATTTGAGTTGATTAGTCCTTGCTTGCTAATTGCAATGAAGTTACAGATTAAAGTATGGAGCAGGAATGTTTCAGCTGTAGCTTTGAGTTTCAGACCCTGCACTGCAAGGTTTAGGAGGAAAGCTATTATGGGCCTCGAGTGGCCATGTACTAATGTCAAAAGGTGTAATAGACATTTAAAATTTAGATATTATGATTTAGATTCACTATTTCTTTGACTTTCAGTTCTTCCTTGAAAATTTGATAAGTAAGTATATAAACATATTATAAAAACTTCTTAATAAAAACTTACCTCACATTTCACATACTCTAAGCTTCCATCCTTTAAATACTATAACTAAATTATTTTATTGTGTCAGACCGGAACTGAAATGTTCGGGAAAAATAAACACTCCAAAGCACGTTTCCGCACCCTTCCATTTCACTTCCATTTAGTTTAAAAACAAGCATATTAGAATTACCAGTTTACTAAATAACATAGCGAAAACTCTATCACTCTCCCAGTCGCTGACTACTGCTTCGCCATATTCCTAGTTTATTTTTTTATTTTGTATTTTATTTATAGATTGATACACCTTCGTTTAATTGGGAACTACAATTTAAGCCACTGTATTTAAAAAGATCAGCAATGCGAAAAAGAAACCTCTCTTTTAGAATTCCTAATCCTGCAGTCACTTGCAATTTCTTAAAGAAGACCCAGGAAGGAGGCTCGAGCCCTCAACAAGTTTCTGAAACAAAGCAATGAATTGAAAATTTTTTTTTTGAGAACCTCAAAACATTATAGGAAATTTTAAAAAAATTATGTAATAGAAAACAACATATTTCATTAAAGTGTATTAGGTCGGGTCAGAGATGGTAAGTACTTAATTACATTTGTATTTAAATACATGTATAGCCAGCGTTTCCATTGTCCGTCATACCTTAAAACTATTAGCTACAGTAAAAAGTGGTGCCACATTTTCGAATCAGCGTAAATTTATAGTCCCTGAAACGTATAATTAATGCAATAAATGAGTACAAACAATTATTTATGTTCGTAAGTGAAATGATAATTTTATCAAAAATCTGCAATCTCTAAAAATAGTTCATTATAACGGGGTCATAAATTTGTAACGGGGTCTGAATCGCAAAATCTCTTTCACGTGCACAAAATTAAATACTTATATATATATATATATATATATATATATATATATATATATATATATATATTTTGTGTGTAAAGAAATTGTGACTTCAAACAAACTTGAGCATATATATATATATATATATATATATATATATATATATATATATATATATATATATATATATATGCTATATGGCACACTTGGGGGTTCGAGCCAGACTTGTAAGCATCGGGCTGCAGCTTCCATACCGGTATTTAGGTGTGTCGGAAACTCACGACACACCCAAATACCAAAGTTTTAAGTTCCTGGAGACCCTCCCCGGGAGTGGGGGCAGAAATAATCCTACCCCCGTAGTTCCTCGAAGTGCCGCAGACCTCTATCCAACCCTTGGGTACCCTTTAGTTTTAAACACCACCCATTATTTAAAGGGCAACGGAAAGGTTATGTTAATTAAAATAAGTTTCAAATTAGTTCTACATTTGATTAACTTTTTTTTAAAAACGCTTTATATTTTTTTTAAAAGTGTTTCAGTACTACCTCTTTACGCTGATTCCAAAATGTACTCCGTTTTACTGTAGCATTAATAGCTTTAAGATATTATGGGCGACGGACAATGGCAACGCGACTCAACTTTGAAAAACCGGTTGATCCCAAAAACACAGCCCCAGTGATTTTTTTTTTTTTTTGGTTTTTTGGGTTTTTTGTATTGGGCTTTTTGAGCTTTTTTGAAAATTTGGTTTTGAGGAACTAAATGATCAAATAATTGAATTTTTCTTTGTAATGTTATTTCAGTATTATCCTGACAAAATAAATTAATAAATAGGTATACAATTTACAAATTAAACATATACTCTAACAGACATTGTCCAATTCCCACTGCTGAATGAAATTCATTGCCTAATTGGTGAAACTTGTAAAGATAAATGATGGTATTGCTATTTGTTACAGGGTTATTGATAGTTATGACATAACAGGACTATCCTAAGTAAAAGTAAATAGGTAATATATTTAAACATAGGTATTTTTTAAACTTCCTGAACATTGTCGATATCATAGTTTGAGGCTCTGAAAGCTAAGTTAGCTACCAATAGCCTGTAGTTACTCAGAAACTTTGGTAGTTTACACCTTTATATATCCCCAAGGAGCTGCCCACTAACCCACCAGGTCTGGGCTTTTATGGTAAACCCGTGTGGTAAATTGGGAGATTTTGAGCAACAAAAAAATACAAAGTATATGTATATAGTAACTTTTATTAAAAATGAGTAAGTGCACACTGAAGCAAAATCCCCTTGCTAGAGTTTTCTACTCTTTGATCTCGTTTACCTGGAAAGTTCTGAAACAGACTAATAAGTTCCAAAAACTTTTAAGGATATACAAATGATCTAAGACAGGTTAGACAGCCAGATACAATGTGAAATAAAATTGAAAAGTGTGATTCATTCACTGACTTGATTCAATCCAATGTTAAAATTAGATTTATACTTATTGCATACTATATAAATTTCTAATAAAATATTAGAAATTCAAAATATTTTCGTAAATTATAACCAAAGAGGAAAGTAAATTCTTTAACCAAAGAGGAAAGAATTTTTACTTTATTTTACTGAAAAATTTTATCAGTAATTTTAATAATGGAATCTTATTATCTTCTAGTCAAAATTAAAGATACATTCATTTGTACTTTTTGTATTAAATTTAAAAATATATTTTTTCATTCTCATTATTTCAAATATTTAAAAGGTATATCAGTAAAATCTTGAATATAATGTAACTATGCTCACTATTAATGAAACAACATAGTTATTATTGCATACAAGCGTTGCTTGAAAATATATTACAAGATATTGAAAATAATAGTTTAAAATTTAAAAACCCACTTGCTGCTGTCTTTTGGTTTTATTAGTGGGCTTTTTTTGGGGGTTTAGCGAGTTAATGCCAATCCTGATTTTAAAGATACTTCTAGTGCGGGCCCAGTGGCAAAGCACATTTATTTATTATCGTGTAGTGCAGACCCTTTCCTTAGTTTTTCTTCATTTAATATTGTCTTACTCCAGTTATTGTGCTTCACTTATATATATGATAAGTTATTTCTTAAGTTCCTAGTCTCATAAAAGTTTCTGAGGTCATGCTTTATTATCTGATATAGCTTCAGACACTCTGAGGGAGGATTGCAGAGGTTCGGAAACTTTTTTTCTGGGCTGTAAACTTATGATAAGATACACGATAACATTTTGACTTGATCCATAATTATTCTTATCAGGCAATAAAATCTACATAAAAATACTGCAGTCAACGAAAGTCATCATCTCGTGTACAACCTAAAACTATGTTACTTTTTAAAATTTCATCATTTCATCTGGTTGAAAGCCCCTTTATAAGATACAAGATAAATATCCTGACATTTAGGGCTAATAACACTGGTCAACAAAGAATTTGTATAACACTGGTCAACAAAGAATTTGTATAACACTGGTCAACAAAGAATTTGTGTGGATAACACTGGTCAACAAAGAGATTTGTCCCAAGACACTGAATACCTGTTTCTTACGTGATTTTGACACTATTCACATTTAAACATTGAAAAAAAATGAAAAATAAATAAATGATTTTCCCTCGAACATATAGATACAAAACGGTTAGATATACAAACAAATAATATAAGTAAAATATGTATCTTGCCTAAATATATACGCTATGAAAATTTCAAATTGATAGGACAAATAATAAAAAGATACAGCGTTTTTTTTTCCATTTATTAAATGGTAAAAAGTTTTTTTTGAAATCTCTTTTCGAGTTTTCATGAATGGCTAAAACCTATCCTCCTTGTAGATATATATCATATAATTTTTGGATTCAGCGCAAAAAAGTACATAAAAACATATCTAAATAAAAGTATATGGGCCATTGGTGTTATCCGTCTGGTAGCGATATTATTACAGTTATGATATCAAGATAGTTAGGTTATTGTTATTATTATTATTATTGTTATTGTTATTATTACATGTAAACTCACTATTATTATTATTACATTATTATTGTTATTATTATTATTACTTTGGCTAGTTTTGATCGGATAAGTAGGGAAAAAAATTTTATTGACCTGTGTATATGACTCTTACGTAGTATTTTGCGCTGAATCCAAACTTATATCGGTGTTAGTCTACAAGGTCAAGTTTTATGCCATTCATATGAAAACCAAAATATGTAATTTTTTTAACATTTTTATAAATGGAAAAACACAAGGAAGCAATTGTTGTGCTAAGACGATTCATATTTGGTTAGATTTAGATTATCTCCTGTTTGAAAACCCTTTGTTAAAAATGGTATGAATTCCAAAATTGGACTTTTGATAGACAAAACACCAACAATTTTTGAGTTCAAATGTAACAAAATACATAAAAACAAGTATTGGATCATAGCAAACGGAAAAAAATTACAATGTTACCTGTATAATCAATGAATAATAATAAATAATGAAATAATAATAATAATAATAATAATAATAATAATAATAATAATAATAAGAGTGCGGTCATTCTAACGGACATCCTAAAAACAATAACACACATTAATACTTATGACGGTAATTACAATAATAATAATAATAATAATAATAATAATAATAATAATAATAATAATAATAATAATAATAATAATAATAATAATAATAATAATAATAATAATAATAATAATAATAATAATAATAATAATAATAATAATAATAATTTTTTAATTTAGTTACTTTATTTTATTAAAATTAATTTATTCCATTAGGAGCAGTCAGAGACGCAACTCAAAGTTACAGATATGCTGTTTGGATGTTGGGAGGATTAGAATTTCTAAGCTTTTCAATGTGGCTTTTAATGCCTCTCTAGGTGAAAAGGTGGCGAAGGAATATTATGGATGCATCAAACTATTCCGAAAAAAATCAAGTAGAGCAATGATAAATTTACCAAGAGACAGCAAATGGGAAAAATATTTCAAAATATTACCAAAGTAAGAAAAATGGCAGCACTCCAACCAATTTTCCTTATTGTTATATTTATTTTATTTATTGTAAATGTTGTTAAAAAGTCTTGAATTTCAGATAAGTACTGCTGTTCGAGGAAAAAAAATGAATACATTTGGCCTTTTGAATTATTAGTTATTAGCTTTTTCTTTTCTTTTTATCATGTTATATCTTGTAAGAAGAGATCAGAGAACTACATAAACCCACCAGATTTAGGGAGATTTAAAATCAATCCAGTTAAAAGGTCAGCATGTAAAGATATACTACGTTTAAATTGCATAAGTCAACGCAACTGTAGAAAATAGATAGGAAATATTTTCCAGACTTTACCTGAGAACACATGAAAAAAGCATAATTATATTAAGTATGTGGGCAGATAGTTAAAAAGAGAAGATTTATTTCCAGATAGATGTTTCACAAGAACTTTAACTGTTTTGTTCTTTTTCATTTGCCCTTTGGTTAATCTTCTACGGATATGCGAACTATTTCGAAGGTTCGATTACGTCATTCACCAAGCCATGCACCACATTTTTGATTTATTTTTCTTCCCTTTTCTCCGTAACCTTTTTCTGATTTTAATTATGTCTCAATTTAGTAACTCATTACAAAACCACCAAAACATTTTAAATTTACAAATAAAGGAATCCTCATGGATATGTTATGTCACAAACACCGGTAGTTAATGATTATTCAATATCTTTATTATTAATGTCAATTATTTTAACCTTTCATTACCATATTTGGTTTTAATTTCAAAAGGTTATAATACCAACAATACCTGAATCAAATAAATATTTCAAGAGGGAATTAACTCTTTTCATGCAACCTTATTTAGGTAGGTAAATCTTAGCCTATTTTCTCATTAACTCCAAAACCCTCAGTCTCCAACACGCATATCTACGCTACTATAACGTCTTCGGTAACAAGTAGCTCAAGTCCTTTTTCATTTCTCTTGTTGTTTTCACTCGGTTGGATCATATTTCTGCGATTACGATGTTCTGACGCTTCTGCATAGCATATTTTTATAGCGACAGTTGCTTGCATTAATACATCGCATTGTTCGACCCACGCAACCTTTTTTCAAAAGATGTTAAAGCTCATCTTTATCATACCACGACATTCATGTAACCAAAATAATATCCTTCCAGCCTTGCAAACTTAAGTTGCGCTAATCACCACACAAAATTTTGTTGCTAAAACCGGGTTCCTAATTTTTGAGTCGCATACCCTCCTTCATTGGAAGATCTAATCAGATCAATATTTGCCAACCAACTTTGCAATGATCTAGATGCTCATCGGCAAAAGCCTCCACATCATTCTCCACTTGCTCTTGTCCTACTTATGACACCCCAAACAAACTGATATAAACAAGATTTTTTTCATGTGCTCTCTCTCTCTCTCTCTCTTCCTCTCTCTTCCTCCTCTTCTCTCTCTCTCTCTCTCTCTCTCTCTCTCTCTCTCTCTCTCTCTCTCTCTCTCTCTCTCTCTCTCTCTCTCTATATATATATATATATATATATATATAAGATATATATACATATATATATATATATATATATATATATATATATAAAGAAGGCACTATGTGAGCAAGATTGAGGTAGGACCTTTGGGTATATCTTATTAAGCTATGACATAAAATGTTTATTATGCGCATATATATATATTTAAGATATATAAAAAAAAAATTAAAATATATATATTAAGAGAAAGAAAGAAGTTGGTTACAGCAGTTATATATATATAATATATTGTTATATATTGTGTTACAGTTATATATATATATAAAGTATATATATATATATTATAATATATATATATATATACATATATATAGTATATATGTAATGTCCGTAGTGGTAATAGCGTACCGCTGTCGCATTTAATTTATGCAATGAACCTCTCTCCTGAAATTGGCGGCACTCATCTCCTTCGCAGTATGACCTCTTGGAGGTTGCCATTGGTGGTTTCAATCGTTTCTTCCACTGTGTTGCAGCAGTACCGTCATTTTTCAGTGTCTTTGGTTCCATGTTTACAGTATTTCTTTTTATGTTTTCCAATCGTTCCAAAAATGATGAAATTCTCAACTTCGCTTCAACTTAGGTAAGAGGTAAACCTGCACGGAGCTAGATCTGACTGTATGGGAGGACTGGAATGTTTTTTTCTTCCCGAAAATTTATATAATTGAGACAGCAGTGTGATGGTGCGCTATCGTGGCGCAGCACCCAATCGTCTTCAGTGTATGTTCCGATTCCTAAGTCTGTTCTGATTCGCTGAAGTCGTTCCAAGACATCTTTGTAAAAGACGTGATTAACTGTTCGTCCTGAAGGTACAAATTCTTTGTGCACAATACCAAGAATGAAAACAATAATCAGTGTTTTCACCTTGACTAGCTCATACGTGCTTTCTTCGGACGAGGAGAATTTTGTGTGCCATTCGCAATTTGCCGTTTGATTTCAGGATCGTATATTTCTTTAAAAACCCCAAGATCTTCATCAGTTTCCTTATAATTTGGATGGTTGATGTACCAAAGGTTTTGGAAATCTTTGAAAATTTTGACCAGGTTTTCCCTGCTCCACAGATAAGTCTGGTTTTCAGCACTAGTTTTGGACAAATTTTTTTGCATGTACAAATGGTTCGTTAAAAATTCTAAGAACTGCATTTTTATCCAAACTAGTTTTTCTGCAATCACTCTGACACTGAACCGGCGGTTTCTCTCCATCACAGCTCTAACAACTTCCCCATCTTCATCGTTTGTTGACGAGATTAGTCTCTCCACAACGAGGGTCGTCTTCAACATTTTCAAACCCTCTTGAAAGCTTTGTGCCTTCTTAAAAACCATAGTTCTCAATAGAGTGGCATACCCATAAGCTTGTTTAAAGAAGCAAAATGTCTCAGTGCTGACTTGTTACGTTTCACACAGAAATTGATAAGCTTACCGTTGTTATTTACCTGCATCGCAAAAACTTAACGAGGATAGAAAACACGACCATACACAAAAAGATGGTAAAATGTAACGAGGTTAGGAACAGAGCATCCCATACATGTAAACAGATGTAGTAAAGATTCGTGACTTTATAAATCTGGTTAAAAACTGGTATGGCTCAGGTAAACCAGCTACCCATCTGTTCATGGTATTTTCAGCAAACTTCTACTTCTTTTGGGATGTCAGAGGAGTATCATATATATATGCTATGTGCAGCAGTTATATATTAAGTTATATATGCAGTTATATATATAAGTATACAGTGATAGCGGTGGCATGCTAAGGCTGGGCAGTAGTTATGGGTAGTAGTATAGCAGAGCAGCAGTGCTGGGCGTTGCTGTTGGTTGCTGGCTAATAGCGCTTATTATTATTGATATTATGTTATATATATATGATATATATAAGTACATATTATATATAGCGGTTAGTTATATATATATAATATTGATATATATATATACATACATATATATATAGTTGAATATATATTATGTTATATACATAGTATATATATTAGTATACATATAAATATATATTTAAGTATATTATATTAATATATTTTACATAAAGTTACATATTATTAATATAATATAATATTACATATATAATATATATATATATATATATGTATATGTGTGTGTGTGTGTGTGTGTGTGTATGTAAAAAGTGTGTGTGTGTCTGTGTGTGTGTGGGTGGGTGGATGTGTGTGTGGATTCACAGTCGTCGGAGAGATGCATTGAAATAGAACGGGAGAGAGAGCAGTACCAGCTTGAATGTAGAAGCAAGATAGTTGAAGAAAAGCGTTGCTGCAAAAGTTTCTAATCAAAGTTTAAATTGTGCTCCAGAATCCAAGAAATTAGTGCTTATGGGATGACGATCTCTCCAGATAAATTATTAATAAAGAAATAAATAAAAAAAGTCTGAATTTAAATATTTTGCATAACAAAACAATTTCTTTCTGGATATCAACAGAATTTTGTAATTATAATGCCGCTTATGTTAATAATTTCTGAGAAGATTTGAGTAGAAAATTAAATTTAAGGTTGCTAATATTGTGTAATTTGCCATTAAATATTCTCATTAAAATAGTTAATGAGTATATTGTTATTGTTATATAGTATATATATATATATATATATATATATATATAAAAATATATATATATTATATGTTATTATATATATATATATATTATTATTGTTGTTACATATATATATTGTTATGCTATATATATATGCTATATTACATATATATATATTATTATATGTTATTATTATAATTATAAAGTATATATGAGTATATATATATATATATATATATATATATTAGTTATTATTATTATTATTATTACATATTATATATTATATAAGATAAAGAAAGAGTTATTATTATATATATACAAATATTATATTATTATTATTATATATGACTATATTCATATTATACATATATAATATTATTATTACATATATTATATTATATGAGGTGTTAGGTAGAATGAGTCCTATATTTATGTTATTGTATATATTATTATTGATATGATATATATATATGCATAGCATATGTTGGTATATTATATGGAAAACAGAATTTGCGAAATATGGAAGAGCGATCCAAATTATGATTTTACCTTGAAAAGCTTAATAGAAAATTAAATCTTCACTCTTAAATAAATATTAAAAACTATATAATATATATATATATTATTGGGTTATTATTATTATATGTATATAGTATATATATATATATATTATATATATATTATATATATATGAAGAAGAAGATTTATATATATATATATATATGTTATATTATATATAATATATATATATATATATACATAAAGAAGTGTTAGTTAGATGTTTGATTATATATGTTATTATAAATATATATATATATTATATGAGTTGTTACAGCAGTTAGTAGTGAGCATATAAGTTGTTATTATATATAAAGGATATACATATTATAAAAGTTATTAAGTTATATATTACTACAGTGTTATTATTGATATGATATATACATATATACATATTGTTATATTATATATGTATATATTATATATATATATACATATATACATATATATATTATTATATATATTATTATATTATATATATATATTTATATATATAAGGTGATAAGGTTATATATATATATATTATATATATATACTCAGAGATTTAGACGCTAAAAATCTAAGTAGATTTGCAAAATGACGGATTAGTACCAGAAGGCGATTATCCGGAGTGAATCGGATGACTTTTTTTTGAAATTATTAATTATGTGCATGATTTAATGAAAAAGTAATAAAAAATGCTAAAAATTGTTAGTTATATGTCATTTTTTGGTGTTAATTTAAATTTGTACTTGGTAATGCTGTCTATATTCACTTGAATTTATATATATATATATAGAGATATGTATATATATATATATATATATATATATATATTATATATATATAAAGTATGTTATATATATATATATATATATATATATATATATGTATATATATGTACATTGAGAATATGTACAATCGGCTTCTCAGATATTTCCACCCACCCTATTTAACGTAACATCGAAAGTGGTTTGGGTCCAATATTTGCTTCTCTTTGCGGTGGCGCTGTCGCCCACTTCTTGCATATATATAGCAAAGATATATATATAGTGTATATATTATATATGTTATTATTGTTGGTTATATATATATAAATATATATATAGTATATATATACATATATATATAATAGTATATGAATATTTTTTTTTACTCAGAGGGGATATATATATATTAAGCCATATATAGTTATTATATATATATATACATAGCGATATGATATATATATATAGAGATATAGATATAAAGAATATATAGTTATATATATACATATATATATGATATATATATATATAAGTATATAAAGTGATATTATTATATATATACATAGAATATTTTCAAAACAATGTATATCACTGCCTCATCTTCTTTGCATATATAGATATAGATATATATATATATATAGAGGATATATATATATATGAGGAGTATATATATATGGTATAAGTATATATATATATATATATATATATATAGATATATGGTATATATATTATATGATAATGATGCACTTTGTAAGAAAAAAGTAGATTCTTAACAAAATCTTTTTTTTTTTGCTGCCATGATATTTACTGAATTTGAGTGAAGTATGTGGTGTGTGACTTGCAAATGACATTAGCTTTCCAAGATTGGCTCTAGTTCTTAGATACAGGGTGGTCCACATATACTCTTATACAAATATCTTTATTTTAATGCATATTTTACAATAATATCGTTTTATTTCTTTTAAGGGGCTTACCTTTATTTATACTTTATTTTTCTTATTTTCACAAACACTATGAGTACTAACATGAAGAGCCTGTTTGAATAACCTCAATGTATTCTGCTACATCTGTGGTAAATATTGCCAGGAGAAACAAAGAAGAAATATTTATTAACTTTGTGAAGCTAAAAGCATTCAAGTACTTGAGAAACTCGAGACCAAGATAAGTCTGGCCCCTATATATCTCTGTCAACGTAAAGTCAGCACCCAGCTTGTCAAAGTGAAAATGAAGAAGAAAAGGTTTAAAATTTGTGTGCTCTATGGTATATGATGGGAGCTAAAGAATCAATGGCCAGTGACTGTTGGCTTTTCTGTTGGGAGCATGAGCATCAACGTTACAAGAAACGTAATTGATATCCGATCAACGAGCAAGATTCACCACACTGCCGATGTCCCCATCCCCTTAGTAAAATTACCACACCCCAGACCCACACAGTTCATAATAAAGAAGACATGTCTCAGATTTGTGGCCACGCAGATAGTGGGTACTGAAATATAGCAAAAAGCATTTCTACACAACAACAGGTCTCCCAGGAAGAGATCAATATTTAGTACGAGAGTTAAGCCTCCAAGCAAGATTCTGAGCTTTAGCACTAGACTAAGTGAAAAGAGCTGTCTCTTGGGCGCCTAAATTGAAAATAACTTTCTTTTTTCGACAAGAGAGTGAAAATTTTTCCATATTTCCCATTGAAAAGAAAGACCTGGTGGCATTGTGTAACATCCCCGGTGATCACCAAATGTTACCCAAAATGACCGAAGATTGGCGATTGTTTATGATAGTTCACCAAAGAAGTTGAAGTGTGTTTTATTGAACAATGGAAATAGTTAGCATCGATTCCAATAGGTCAATCAAAAAACTGAAAGAGAAACATGAAAATATAAGAATGAGATCTGCAGAAGCTTAGATATAATGAACAACAGTGGTCTATTGCGTTGATTTAAAGATGGTCAACATCTTACTTCGGGGCAGCAAAGTGGATATGCTAAGTACCCTTTGTTTCATATGCTTTGTGGGATAGTAGGGCTGGAAGAAGACCACTAGGAAAAATGAAGGCTCCGGTTAGGAAAATACACTGTAGGTGCATCAAATGTCATTAACGAACCACTGGTTGACAGGGGGAAAATTATTTTCCCACCAATTCACATCAAACTAGGACTGATGAATTAATTTGTAGTAATTGCTAGGGGCCCTAGACAAAGTTGGGGAATGTTTCAAATATATTTTTGCAGATTTTTTTCCAGGGTTGAGTATGAAGAAACTCAAAGCTGAAATCTTAGCGGCCCTCAAATTCAAATCATCAAGATGACAATTTACTAAATTCCAGTGACTGGATATTGAAGCATCTGCCTGGAAAGGTTTTGTCTTGTTATTCAGAACTTTTTGGGCAACCATAAATCGGCAACTATGTAGAACCTGTACAGAAAATGCTTTCAGATCAAAAATTGGAATGCTAATATGAGCATAAAGCTCACTTCTTCCATTGTAGTCACTTAGATTGTGGTTCCGACAATCATATGTTATAGTGAGTGAATTAGTAGAGGCCCTCTACCCAGTGATATCAAGCAGATGGAAGAAGATACCAAGGAAGAGTGATGCCACACATGGTATCATTGTTTGAGCTTCCTCTTCAACGTGGACACATTGTCCATGATTCTCATGTCACAGAAGACAATTCATAGACAGCGATTTGTGGCCGCATTAATGATTCTCGAAATTTAATTGAATGTTTTGACCTATTAGCATTTTATTTACTTACTCATTAACAATTTGATATAGCAAGTGATCTTCGTGTCTTTATTGTGAATTACAAGCTACAACCCAATAAGCAAATTGTTGTGTTACTAATGTATTTTGTGACCACCTGTATCTCAAAAACTAGAGCCAATTTAGGAAAATGGAGGTCATATTTAAATCTGTGGGCAACAAGCTGTATACTCTATGGAAACAGTCCTCTCTAACTCGAATAATCCTGTTATAAAGTAGTTTTATCAGTGTTGCTACCAAAGTGAAAGGCAAAAAATTAGCTTCATTTTCAGCTTGGTTTTCTACATACATTCCATTTTATGAGTTTTATATTCTCTTCATAATCTGCTCTTTTGTTTATGATACCAAATCATTTTATGTTTACAAAAAAATAAAATCATTTTTGAATATATATATATATTAAGTTATATATATATATGGTATAGATATATATTTATATATATATATATGATATATACATATATATATATATATGGAAAGAAAGATATAGAGATATATACATACATATGCATATATATATATAAGAATATAAGGTATATATATATACATAATATATATATATAAGATATAGCCAGCTCTCCCGGAAAGCACAGGCATGTAACTAAAAACCTATAACAGCTACAGGAAAAAAATAAACATTTTGATTTTACTACTAATCGATTAAACCTTTTTCAAAAAAAAAATTATTTTTATTCCAATATTTATTAATAACAACTTTAAATATTTGGAGATAATTAGATGTACAAGACACAGTGTGATCGAACTTTGTGAACCCCTAGATTACTTAAAATGACAGCGAGCGCCAAACAGTATATTTTAATTTATCGCTTTAAGTGAAAATGTTATTTTTTATATCCCTTTTCGGTTTGACGAGGACAAGTGGGACGAAGTCCTCTGTCGTCCCTGAAATATTTGATGAACCCCGACTTGCTACATCATTCTGCTCAATTCGTGGGATATTCTTTAATTTGAAAGAAAAAAAATCAACATTTGGCAATCTTTGTTTGCTCAGTCTTAGTAAGCGAGCATGTTCGATTTCTCAGAAAATGGTAATACAAAAGTTTCAACATTGTTAACCATTTTAAATTTTTCAAAGTTTCTGTTTATTTTCTTCTTTTTTTAAATTTCATGATGAAAAACGTCTCCTGATTACAAAAATGTTATCCATTTTTCCGTAGCTGTTATAGTTTTTAGTTACATGCATGATGCTGGGAGGCTGACCTGATAAGAGAGAGAGATGATAGAGATATATATATATATAGATATAGGCATATTTAAAGTAATATATAACTTACGGTATATATATGGTTATATATATATATATAAAGATATTTGAGTTCTATAACATATGGTATATGGTAGGGTAAAAAGATCTGTGTTAATATATATATATATATATATATATATACAATTCAAATATTAGAAATACTATTATCCGCCTCCAGTTACTCTCAAACCAATTTTTTTTTTTAAATCTACATAATCAAATGCAAAGCCTGAAAAGATCTTTTTGTTGCCACATGCAAGTTTTTATTATTATTGGGTATTTTTTTAACAATGTAGAGTGAAATAAACAATTATAAAAATAAATTACTATGCATATACGTAAGCAAAAAGGGTTATGTTAATAGCTTAATTAGTTTAGATGATCTAAAAACCAAATATAAGCGCAGCTGTTATGTCGTTAGTTTACAAAGATTTGATTTTTTTTTTTAATTTTTAGAGTGCAGCCGACTTTAATAATACAGTCACTTTGACTTCTGGCATTTTCATCACACTTAGCGAAATGTGTTCTGAATCTCATAACATGATGCCGTTATATGAGGGTGGAGGTGATAACGATTGATTTATCATAAGGGATATACATATATATATATATATGCATATATATATATATATAGAGCATAGATATGAGGATATATATATATATATACATATATATATATTATATATATACATATATGATAGTTATTATATAAATATATATAGATGATATATATGTTTTTATATTATATATATATACATATGATATTATATATATATATATATATATATATATATATTATATATATATATATATATATATATATATATATATATATATATATATATATATATATAGTCCTGTTATGTCATTAAAGACCCATCGTTTTTATTTTTTTTAACATACACGTTATATCTTTATAAGTTTGAATTTCAGTAGACGGACATGATTCAAAGTTCAGTTCAAAATATTTTAAGAATCACTTCAAAATCACATTTAAATCAATGTACTTTTAATAAAGTTTTCTTTGCTAACAAACAATTTGAGGTTTGAATCATGGGATAGATAATTTTTAAAAACAAATAAAAACCAAAAATGTATTTCTTTTTTCATAAATGAAATATCTCGAAAAGTACGACACTATGAAAATAATTGCTTTTGAATCAGCGTATTAAGCTTATTACAAAAATGTAAAAAAAAAAAAAAATTAGGGGCTCATATTTGACGGGGATGCTGTAGGGACTGCTTCCATACCCCCGTGGGAGGTGGGGCTGAGGGAAACCCCCTGCGACACCCAAATACCAAAGAGTGGGGTTCCGGAGACCCCCGGAGGGGGAATAGTCCTACCCTGCCGTTTCGTTCCGTGGAAGGCCGAGAGACCCCGACTCCTGCCATCTTTGCGGCTTAACCCTTGATATTCCTTTAGTTAAAAAAAAAAAAATTAAAAACTGACGGAGTTGTAAACAACTGGTCCTGTATATTTTTGAATCATGTATGTCACCCCCTAAATTGACTGTTAGGATCCTATACTCAGAAATATATATATGAGAAAGAGTAAAGACAGCAGCATATATATATATATATATATATATACATATATATATATATATATATATAGCATATATGAGGCAGGTTATATGCGTGATATATATATATAAAGATATATATATATATATATATATATATATATATATTAGTTAGTATATGATATATTATTATATGCGTATATATTATATGGTGCTAAGGGTTACATATATATAACCGCAACCGACGGAGTCGCGTAAACATAACAGGTCATATATATACATATATATATATATAGATATGAGAAGTGATATATATATATATATATATATACATATATATATATATATATATATATATATATTATTATATTATGGTGTTGTATATGTATATTATTATATTAAGTTATATATATATATATATATATATATATTATTATTATTATTTGTATTATTCCTTTGATTCCACCGTAAAAAAAAAACTTTGGGGAATTTAATCCGAATTTATTTTTTTAGAGGGATAATTACATTTTATTCCCTTCTAGGTCATTATTTTTATACTTTTATAAAAAGAATTCCATACAAA
>JABUQX010138694.1:0-27500 GCA_015478945.1 Trachelipus rathkii
GTGAATTGGTTATTTGCTTTCAAGTCCAGAGGATGTAGACGGGTAAGAAGCTGAATAAGTATAGATTACTTCAGTCACTTCCATGCTATATTGCTAATATTATTATATACGTTACTACGTATGGTATTAGTAATAGTGGTATGGAGGTCGATATAAGTACATATAGTATGGGTATAAGATGATCGTATATTAAAGCGAGTTATAAAGGATATTAGGATAGTGACTTGGTCGTATAGGTGCGTAATAATTATGTAGTACATAGTATAGTTGAGTATTTAGATATATATATACTTAATATATCATATGATTAATAAATATAGTGTGAGGTAGGTAGTTAGTAGGTAGGGTCGGGTTCCTAGAGTGACTGTGTTTGTGAGAAAATATTGCGTTATTAGTTATATTATCATAACGGAGGGGCTATTTAACCCATTGGTATCAGGTATATACGGTAGAATAGTATTACTATATAGGTATATACGATTATCGTCTGGTTGTTATATTAGGTATATAATTCATAATATAATATATATAGATAGAATATATTATATATCTTAATTATAGTAATACTATATTTACTATATATTATATTATTAATTATATCTCAGTAACTGCAACTATTTAAGATTAATTAGTGTTGGTCATAATTATTTCATATATATAACTTTATATTATTAATATCTATATTGTATATATATAGTTATTATTAATATGAGATTATTAAAGAGATCCATATATATGTAGAGTATAACTATTATTAGATAGATATTATTATATATATCAATATAAGTTATCTGTTGAAAAAAGGTTTAATTTCTTGTAATGGATGAAAGAGTAAGACGAGAAAGAGTGCCTGCGTTAGTTTAGTATTATAGGGGATCGATGTTCTGTTTGGTTTGGCGAATGCGAAGACGAGTTGAGGTAGCGATTTGGTGCATGAGAGTGTAACGGCGATGATTGTGAGCTATCTGAGAAATGCGGGAGGGTGTTTTGAAAGTAAAGTGTAATAAGGGGTAGGGATATATGGTTTCTGATTGTAGGACTAGATCCTGTGACAGTTTTTGTGAGGGTTAATTGAGTTGTAGCAACGGCACGTGCTTTAAGCAAAGATGGGAGACGCCACATGATATGCGGACATGCTTTTGTAGTTGCCAAAAGGTATGGGGTCCTGTAGACTGGTCGTTAGTAAGCTCTAGGGTTGGATTTACTGACTGCGAGACGAGTTTCTCGCTTCACTCGTATAGAAATCGATGTAAGAGTGAGAAGAGGTGGGTGGAAGGTCTGGGGCTATTTCCTTGATTTGACTTATGACGTCAATAGTGTGCTTTCCTAACTGACATCTCGTGCTAGAGTATCATTAAATCCGACCTGTACGCGAATTGTCCCAGGTCTTCGTTGAGGGAACAGGTGGGTATATATAATATATTCTATTACTACAGGTAGTAGTAACTTATTATTAAGAGAATATCAATAGATGGTTAATATACTTACAGAGAAGGTTAGATTGAATATATAAGGTAATACGAGCGAGCCTGTATTATCAATGAGATACTAGGTATAAATAACAATATATACTAATTAGTAATTATTATCACTAGACTATAATTATATAATATATCTTAGAGCACTCTACATACATCAATATTATCCTGGTATAAATATTATATTAGATATCTAAATACTCCCCTTTAGTATTGCTCTGCTCCCTAAAATAATAAGTTATGAAATGCTTAAAGGGTTGCTAATACCGGGATAGGACTGACTAGCCCCGACAAACTTGAGTATAGGTAGAGAGAAGATAACTCAGTGCTAGTCAAATACATGAGATAATGCGTAATCAGCAAGTCTCAAACTCAGTCTTTTAGGACATTAATAGTATCTTTGTTTGCTACTGCATTCTTCAGAAAGTTAATCATGTGATTTATGTTAGTAGTAAATCAAAATCGTGTTACTTTTCTTGTCTATAGCGATTATATTACTAATACAAATATTGTTTTATTTATTAAATTTGATAATAAAATTATCCATATATTTGTAGCTGCACTGCTATTGAATAGATAGCTCGCTAGAGAGTTTATTATGCGATCCCATGCCATAAATAATATATCAAGCAGTAATTTTTAAGGATATCATCTCCCTCTCGTGACTTTAGCTAGCAACTAACTATTGCTGCACTATTGAAATTGCACAAACTCTAAGATTTCAATCGTCACATGCACGATATGTCAGAAAGGAATACTTCAGGCAGTATAGGCTCATTACAACAAGACCACATTATGATATCTTAGTTCCTAGTAATGCCCTCTAAATTCGAAATGAGATAAAGCCATAGGAGGTCAATAATGCCTGATGCATGAAAGTATATGCGCAAGCATTGATTGCCACCTAGAAAATATAATTCTTAAAGAACAAATTCTTTGTTGTGAAAGTAATTGAGAACAAAATTCTAATTCAGGTGATTCACTTAATACAGCTTCTTTATATACCTAATTTCACAGTAATAGTACAGAATAACGACTCAGCCACATTGCTAGCAAATGAGTCTCTATCATTCCATTTTTAGCTGTCCAGGTTTGGTGGGTCAATAAAGCAAGGAGTACTAATCATCAGATGGAATTCTTACAACTTCAATTTGGAGAAAACGGTGATCTAAAACATCATGCATCATGCAAATGTCATTACTCCTATATCATTAAACGTAACCACGATAAAAACGATGTTGGAGCGTGGTTGATACATAAAGAATACACTTAGAATTCAGACACCATTCTTCTTTACAAGGATTTACTGGATACAATCATTGTGGGAATAATTGTTAAACTGGGAACTACATCTCTAAGCGGAGTGCAAGTGGCATCTCTAACAGCAGTGCTTAACTCTGAGGCTTCTCAGCCAATAGGTTATTCCCTCAAATGATTTCTGGTATTATCAGCTTGAGGTTCATACTCCGAGATGGTCTAAGGCCCTGATCTTAAATATCTCTTTTAATTTAAATTATAAATCAGCTATGACTATGGTAGTTATTACAGTGCAGGTAATGGTGTTGCTCAAGAGTGTTGACACAGAATATATTGTGTCTTTAAGGAGAACCTTAACGTTCAGTTTGTAGAGACGCAACTTCTTGGATATGGATCGATGTCTGGGCAATTGCGATCATACGACTGGGCTAAAAAGACTCTTGCGGCATCTGAGTATAAGGAACAAAAGTCATTTTCAGATTACTATAATGTATTTGGTTATTTGCTCAAATAAGAAGGATTGTATAGAATCTAATTGTCTTCGGTGATTATTATTGAGCTGGATTATTTCATTACTATGCCTAAAGTATTTCCATTACAGGTTTATAAATTATGATAGATGCAGTAAGGATAATATGAGGACATTTGTTAACAAGAAGAATAATTGCTATTGTTCCTTAGATACACGGAAGATCTGGCCAGATGATTGTATTGAATATGAGGACTGTGACCGTTATCGCTTAATCATAGAACTGCGAGATGTCGTCTTAAAAGGATGATAGCGATAAGTCTGTAGCGAAGAGTTAACTGTGCGACCTGTTAGTGATCATACTAAGTAGATATAGTCGCCACAGGATCACGAAGTACAACGACATAGAGAGATATAGTGCGCGGTTCGGTGCCCCAATAATCAATACCTGAATATATGTGGTGATATGAATAAGAAATACGAATGAGACAATTATCTTTGATAACTGCGCTGAGTTGGCTGCCAGATCTTTGATATTTTTTAGCTCTAAAGATTGAGCGATTTGTATCGGCTTCTTTGATAAAATCTTCTGCTAACTATGCAAGTAGTTTCATCCTTGTTTTTAACTTCGCTAATTGCAGTAGAGTATTCCCAGGTTGATTCTTCTTATTACGCCAGAATACTTCTCGCTCTATGAATGTATGTGTTTATAGATTGACGATAATTAGATTTTCCTTTGCTTTTGTAGATATATAAGCAGAGTATGTGTGAAGAGTTTGCTCGGTAATGTGATGTATCTAGAGAACTCTATAAGCGTTTGCCTAAGTATATTTTGATGGATTTGCTATCTCTCACTCGAGAGTTCAGAGTGGTTATCATGATATCTAGGTAATTTATAATGTTAGATAGAACGAATGGCTACGCTGATAGCGCGGCGATTAGACGGTGAGACAGATCTGGCCGCCTCTTTGAAAAGTGGAGAGTGAATGAAACACTCGCAGCCAATCCATCAAGTTTATTCCAGGTTTCAGTATGTTTGTGTACTGTTAAACTGTGCTGTGTTGTTGCGTGTGTCTTTTGTTTCAATTGTCTTTTGGGGTTGTTACTAATGGGACGTAGGGAAGTGCCGTGCTGGTTGGTGCCCCCTAATGGAAAAAGGAGGCGGATGAACCACCGTAATAAGTGGTAAGAAATTGTCTGTTCCGCTAGCTTTTGTAGCCTTACGGGCGGGCTGATGACGGTGGGGATGTGCCCTTTGTGTAACGATGCCCGTTATTATCGGTCCTCCCCACAAAAACGAGTATCCATTCCCCCCCGACCTATGCGCGCCTTATTAGTTCATTTATTTCTCTTATTTGATAAATAATATATGGCCTCCTTCTGTCGTCACTCTGGGTGTAACCTAACGTGGTAATGAGACTTATTTAGGATCTAAGCCTTTACCCAAACGAACCAAGAATAGATTTTTCTTTCGAGCTTATAACTTGTATATTGGATCTTTCTTCTATATGTATTCACGGGGCATAACACAAGAGTATTTTTAATCCGTATCTTAGGTCTTTAATTAGAAGATCTAGACATCGTATGTTAACAAACGTCCTTGAGAAAGCGCTTGCTGTCGCTAGCGATTGTTTTCTATCTTCAGTCCCCATTAATGTTTGGTGCTGTATACAAAGTATTTAATTGAAATTCTCCACCAACTAAGACACATTTTAGGGTAACTTGGGTAATTCATTAATTGCAGGGCTAATTCTTCTGCCACCTCTTTAACACTCTACGAATTGAGCAATTCGGCCCTATTGTACTCTATAATTAGGTTTATGACGAAGCTATAGATCTAGGCGAGCATCTGATATTGCGAAATATTTCCTCTTTATAGAATCATTATTAATTCTTCCGATTGTCATTGAGGAAAAATCAACAAACATTTAAAACCGAGAATTTTCCCTTCCTTGTTTAAAGTTTGGACAATCTCGATACGTGCTGCGAATCTTCTTTTTTCTCCCATAGGTATTTTAGTTACCATTTCACTCAACTGCAAATTAAAGTGTGTGTGTATTATATGTTATTTAGTATTATATGTTATTTAGTATTATATGTTTTAAAACCAGTAATCCATACGTATTCTCGCATTTCAGGCACTGAAATTTCTTGTAGAGGGAGTATGAGGTTTTTATCCTTTTATTAACGAGAGATGGGTATACGCCTATATCAATAGTATGTATTTAAAGTATTTGATAATAATTAGTATTTTCAACCAAAAAGAATAATTTTTCTGATTCTTCTAACTCTTTATATTTAAGTTACAATAATTTGATTTTTTTTTATCTTTTTCTGACAACACTCATAATAATAAAAATCTGGTAAATTTTTAGGCTTTATGCTCGCAATCAGTAATATTTTATCACCAGCAAGAATGCCTTGTCCTAAGCAGAGTTATTTGGGTAAATTTGATTACAATGCCTTATCAATATTTTGTAACTTTATCGCAGTATCGTTCTCTGCGGTAAAAACTTTGTTCAAGATTCAAAAATATTGTTTTATTTTATAAAATATTGTAACATGGGCATATCTGGTAAATCACAGGTTTACTATTAGAACATTTGCGGTAGGGTCAATTCGGTTCCACATTGATAATCTTTTTCATTAAATTAAATTATTTTAATACTCTCTACAAAAGACTGCATGAGAAATATAATATAAAATATATGTTTCCTTGTTGTTACACGTATGTAATTTCTAAGCAAGAAAGGTAGTAAATGCGGTCTTGGTTCATCTCAGCTTTCGATAAGCTATGAACGAACTATACAACGATCATAAAATTATGTGTTTTTCAGCAAAGATGTGTTACACCGTACTATCTACAGGCATGGCAGCAAAACGCGATCACCATATATCCGCTAACTCGATGATGATGTGGCTCCAGATTTCCTTTACAGCAAGTTATTTCCGTCTGCATGTGGTTTATAACTACGTAAATCGACTAATATGCCTGAAATATACGCATTTCTGAGTTTGCGGAGTCTTCCGCTGGTCTACATGCGTTGAAGGCTGTAACGAATTTGCCTAAGTTGCCGTCAAACATCGCTAGAAATCGTATAGAGACAAGCGCTCACCAAAAGCGTCAATGATTATTCAACTCAAATGTATATAATTATAAATGGAATGACATATAAAGAACTGTGACAACTCTTACAGGAATTAATTGAGCTTCACATGCGTGCGTTTTTTGTCTAGGAAGGCAGGCGCGTAAAGAGTACGTGGTAACAAACATGCTGAATACGAGCCGTATTAAAGGATAGAATCTGCATTTCCTTATAATTTGTGCTCAGTGCACGTATAGGGCGGCCGGTGTAGAGGTCTGGAAATTCTATGCCTAGTAGGCCGTAGATATCCGATAAACTCTCTGGAATAAGTTGTTAAATCGCAACCGAGAATATCGGTACTCTCGGCGGATGATCACGCCTTTGACCTTACGGTATATCCGGGCTGTACTAGGATGCTGTTTTATCTCACGCCTAATATTAAACTCGTTGATTTCTTTCTTGTCTATTCTGCTCCAGCAAGGTGCTGGGCAAGAGCAAAAGAGGTTCCAGCACTTTTTGACGTTAAATGGTTATTCCTCTTGGCTAAAGACAAGTCCACAATATTTGCTGAAAAAATTCGAAGTCCTTATAAATATTCTATGTAGTCAAGATAGTATACTATAAACTGCAATATACAAAGGATAATTATTACATACAGCATTAAAGAGTTAATGAACATATATTTATTAATACATGAATTAGTTTATAATATTATTGATGTATATAATAGCTATTTAAATATTTTGTCACTAACTCAATTTTATGGCGGTAAATAGAGAGAGAATTTATAATATTTAAACCATACTATACAATAGAATATTTGATTTTGATCTAGAATTTTCAGAAATATGTGGAGTTCATGTGTGCTAATGTACCTTTACCTAATTTTCCCGCGTTATATATAATCTTATATATCTTACTATTATATATTATTAATTTATCTCGTTATATATATTAATTTACTATATATATAATAATATATATACTATTTATATATATAGATATACTATAATATATGTTATATAATATATTTATATAATTAATATTATTACTAACTATAATAGGTGTTCTCACGAGTTGTATTGTTTTACATCTATAGACGGTGTTTATATCCGATACGGAATGTTTAAGTATGAAAATGTGTAGTAATATTAAGTTCGATTATTTAATTCTTACTACTAATTGAATTAGATATGTTACGTTGGTGTCGGCGCACGCGTAAATACGAAAACCCGCGCACAAACATGTGAATGTCGAATGGGATTGATATATAGTAGTTAGGGGGGTATCATTCTTGTCAATCGTGTTGTGGTACCATTTATGACCCATCACTCCTGACGAACCATACTTTCCCTGTAGAGCCTATTTGAGCCCAATTTCTGTTTTATACTATTTTTTGGACCTACATTTCTTGACTTCCGAATTTTAACCTGACCTTCTGACCTTTTTTGGCGTTTACATTATTGGCGTCCTTGCCACTATTTTTTCGACCTATAAATCCTTGTGGTTCTTCTCCATGCAGTGTCAATTTGGCCCATAATTTTTACTCTCATGCTCCGCTGTTCTTTTTGGGGAAGTATCGATTTTTTGAGTCACACCCTAATTTTTCTGCTAGGAACCCTAATTTTTTGTGAGAACTCCGAATTTGTCTAGAACCTATCCTAAATTTATGAGAACCTCCTTAATTATTTAAAGGCAACCCATTTTTGGCAACTTCCCCCTAAATTTTTCGGCAACTACTCTAAATTTTTGGCCTCCCTATAATTTTCGCTGCATCCTCCCTCTTAATTTTAGCACCTTAGTATCGAAAGAAATGTGCGCCAGTATCGATTGCGTCAGCAGACCGGTTATAAGCTTATTACTCCCCTAATTTATGCCTAAAACCTAATTTGATTTAATCGAGACGTACCTTATCCTGTCGGCCGTGCTAGAGGCAAATCTGAGCGAAACCACGGTAATGTGCTAACCTAGGGGCTTAGCCTTTATTATGATGTCTTTACCGCTTGTGCATATATTGCTTTTTTGTTCACTTTTATACTCTTTTGTCTATTTTTAGCATGGTCAGCGTAATGCCGCAGGTAACAACCTCTTTTTGCCTCTCTATCTGCCCTCCCCTGTATCTACAGATTTTAAGATTCCTACAATCTGTACGCATCTGAAATCCAATTAGCCTCTAGAGTAGATACACTAACTGACTAAGTGTCGAGTTGCAATCACTACTACCTACACACCACACACAAGACAGTGATGTCATAGCTACTAATCACAGCCACCCGGAGCGAGAACGAACATTACATTTCACCTATACGAACACAACTTGAATACACACATTCACTATGACACTACATTTACCCATAGGCACTACACTTACATCACTACTATGCTATCACGTGCGCGATCGGCGCTACTTTCACACCCGATTTGATCACTACTACTCTTGACAGAATACCATTGGGTCAATTTTTTTGCCTAGCCACGTAATCATTACTATAGAGCTTCCTTTGGTCCACTCTTAGCACCCATATTTACTGATTCTTTACCATCTGTGTGACCATTGATTATTTAGTTCCTTTTCTGTACCTGCCATAGCCTACCATGGGTAATTTGTGACCGCTACGCTAAAATGCTGATGCTTTTTTGATAAGTCCCGACGCAGGTGTCGGCCGGAAAGTTCGGAGTGTTGATGTCCGTTCTGCAGTTGCGGGTACCGTGAGTCTCTGCAATTTCCCACTTGGAAATTTCGAAACTCTGCCGCAGTGGATAGGTCTGGTAGCTCGCGATCGGAGTCTGATAGATTCCCTGTGTAAGTGGAGTACGCTAGATCTTCAATGTAGTCGATATATTCCTCACAATGTGTAAGTGGAATCGTCGGAGTCAAGGAGTCGATGTCGTAAAATAGAGGCCTATAATATTACTTTATATTTATTTAAGATTATATTAGATATTTAATATTATTAATTTATAATGTATTGATTGATATCTATAAAAATCAATTTCTACCATTTATTTATCAAATCGTTCTACAATGAGAATAGTTTAACAATGTTTTGTTCGAATTTATCTAAATTAGTTGTGTTGTTTAAAACACATACAGTTTAATTCCTTCTAAACTATACATTTTTTGAAATATACATATATCCCTCTTCGGTAATAGAAGATATATTTACATAGACTTCCCGACGCGTTTTCTTCGCCTCTCATATCCTTGCGACATCTCTCATCTTCTCAGTCTAAGCGATTTCATTATTTTGTAGCGAATTATAGATGTCTTTAAAATTGAAATTATATATAATATAATATAAAATCAAATGTATATTGAATCACTGTACTAGAAAATACATAAAATATTTATTATTAAGTGCTTGTGCGTTTTGGATTGTAAAAAAGCTCCGCTAAATATTAAATTTTCTAAGCAATACTTCTACATGATCTATAATAATTGTGAAGTGTTTAGAAATATTTCACTAATTAGATATTGAATTGCTCACATGTACCTGTATTGAAGTTAATTATTAGATTTGCTGGACTTATCTTGTTAGAGAATGTTGATAGTCCTTTATTCATCTATTGAGTGTAACCAATATAGTCGACTACAGTCAACTCAGGTCATAAATAAAAATAAATACAATATATATATTATACTAAACGGAATGGATTGGTCGCAATATATAGCACTCTTTATGTGCTTGTAGGTAGCTTACTGTTGGGGATAGAAGTGCAAGGGAATTTAATTTTTTGAGGTGTCTTGAGTTGTATGATGTAGAAATTTCAAAATATAGCGAATGTGGCTACTCTTTATTTCACTGATTCGACAAATAGCATTGGGACAGTTTTGAAGAAGAAATTTATTTGGTTAGTTCCAATTATTTAACTTTCTTTATATAAATAATTTTGTAAAGGTATTAATTAATTATAATTTTCTCAACTGAAATTGATGATGGATGAATCACAGTATATAACTAAAATTTTACTTACATCTAATATAAGTTCGCGGCAAATTTTCAATCAAAAGTTTTCCAAAGTTGACATCAGTGTAATCCTGTAAAGCTATAATTTTTACGATAGTCTTTGTAAATAGTCCGGTGAATAGTGATCCAAAGTTCTTTAAATCAGACCATTATAACAGTGGTTTGACTATATATAATGACTCATTAAGTAAGTTAGAAGCCAGTTACAGAATTTAATTTGAATTTGATGTTATCTAAAAATAAAACGAATAGAACAAAGTAAAGGGTTTCTCTGTATATCGAATTTAACTATTAATTATGACAAAAAAAAACTCCTTGTAATATACTATTGAGTAATGATTTATATGATTCTAAATTAGTTACCAAAAATAATGGAGGGTGTCGTCGACATATCTTTATGCTAAAAACGGGTTAAAGTTTTGTTCAACGAAAGATTTGTTTTTCCTAGTAATAGACATTATAGATAAGTCACAAATGTAAGGTCCAAGTGGACAAGTCACCATCGGGCAATCTCCACAGTTTGTTAATATATATTTTATTCTTTATAAATTAAACGGTGTCGATTACTAACAAATAAATATAAAGGTTCCTCTATACATTTTTCTGAATATATCTGGTGGTATATGGTAGAGTTATGTTGAGTGAAACATCCTTAATCGTAAATTATTATGTCAATCGTATCTAAGACCTCATACGATCAATGTTCAATAGAAACAATAAGAATTCCTAAACTATCTCATAGGTAAGGCGATTAATATTAGTGGTTTCTAAGTGTTTAATAAGTTTTAGATATATTTATCATTAAATTGTTGTATCTATATTTGAATTTATAGCTAAAAGAGTTAATTAAAGGAATATTAACTTGTTCATGATAAATAACTGTAATAGTCATAATTACTATAATTAGGTAATTTCATTATTATATTGTTTTATTTATTATTAAATATTTCAGTATTGTAATTATATAAATAACTGTTATCCGCTACAATAGATATTACAGGTTCTTCAATAGCTTGAAATATTTATTTTCTTAATTTTGTTATAATTTATTAGCATCATATAATATTATAGATAAATTATTATATATAATTCTAATTAATATTATTATTAATTAATATATTAATGAATAATATTAGATATGAAAACTAGAGTTAAGTTATTAATGGATTGGAGATAATATAATATAGATGACTAAATAATAAATGTAATGTAGATATCAATTTAATTTAGAAACTACTTATGTAAAAGCAAATATCTTATAACTGTGTTAAATATAATGTTACAGTACCTAAATGATAAACCATTGTAGTTGTCTGATAAGTTGTATCCAACGACGAGTATTTCAAGACAAATAGCGATGGTTACTAGTTTATATTTGTCAAGGAGACTAATGATCGATTTTTTATTAATTTGATATATATCATAACGAAATGATTTAGCCTGTGACAGTACCGTCAGAATATATGCTATCTGATAATTATATTTAGATTAAGATATTGTATTTGAGTCAGAGCAGTTGTTTTGAGAATTTAGCAAGAAATTATAATAGTAATATTATATAACTGATCGGAAACTTGAATTAGTTATTATATATAGAATCAAGCTGTTTTGTAATAAGGCTGTTGTATTAAGTAATAAACCAATAAAGAAATGATTAACTATTGCCAGATACTTCCATTACCATCAAACTCGATTGAAATATTCGCAAAATCAACCTTTAGAATGATTGTGCGTTATTGCTATATTAGTATTGAAGTTGAAAGATCATGACGAGTAGATCTGTTTTCTTTATAAAATTACCTTTATAGGAGATTCGGGAAAGTATATAATTGTTTATCTGCGTCTCAACTTCTATTGGATGAATTGGTAAAGCTGAGATCACGTAAGGTAATCAATAAGTGATAAGCAGCTCTTGCAAGCACATCTCTTCGACAACTGGCTCTTCACGAGTAAGCATAATGAACCTGTTTATTGTTATTGATATATATATATAATTACATGGAATTGATCTTAATTGTTCATTTTGTTATATAAAGAAAGCAAGCCGCATATCACAATATAATGATTGGACCTCTCTATAATATGTTAGAGAAACACATACGAAAAATGCTCTTTCAAGATGTAACATCTATTATAAACAACATCAATAAAAATCACTGATGTAGTTATGCTACGACATTCTGTAGAATGTTATTAATGACGCCTGAGTCGAAAGTTCGCAATCTGGAGTAATCGAGTAAATGCGAAAATTCTTTGTTTAAGCCGTTGTGTGCTCTCCATGATATATGATATGGATGCTTGAGTATTGGCATAGGTGTGAAAAAATCATTGCTAGTATGAATACGGGATGTATAAAGTCGAGATATGCGCGTACATAATGTATGATGTAAAGCATAATTACCTAAAGATATGTATCGACGCAATAGGGTTAAATAAGCATTAGTTATTATTGTTTTGGAATTACGCATTAAGAGAGGCATATTATCGAGAGATCGGAGGTAATATTTACTACTAATAATTTGCCATTAATATCCATAAAGTTAGAACCTATTGTTGTTGTTTACGTGTTTTGGGCTATGTATAGTATTGAGTTTGAGAATTTGCCATGCTGTAACTTATTATATTATTAGAAAGTGGGAAGCTTATAGGTTGTGAAGTTATATTAAAAATAATTATCATGTTTTATGTTAGTGAGAGAAGATGGTGAACTGGAGAAGTTTAAATTATTAGAAGGAGGATATAGATACGATATGCAAAGGTAACCGAGAATTAGAGTAACCTGCCCTCTCCCGCAACTCGAAATCGATTCTAGGGAGGTAGAGAACTTATTATTAATGATTTTTATATTTATATTGTAATTAGAATATTAAAAATTGAGTATATTTATTATTATTGAGAGTCGCGTAGTCCGATACGAATATACTAACTATTTTCTCTATTGCTATCTCTTTCGTTTATCGAGCTTACCTGCAGAGTCCCCATGAGTGCGCCACTAATTCTACCCGTCTTGCTGTTGTTTAAGAAGATATTCTTTGTAGTCTGGATGTCTTGCTGCGTTTCTTATTTATTTAGTGCTCTATTGTATTTTTAGGGTTTCTTACATGCAGTTTGTTTTTCGCATTGTAGTGGTGTTATGTTTTGTGCTCTTAGTAGTCGTTTGCTTATCTCAATTGCTTCCTATAATTAGATGTTCTTCTCAACAACATTCTATTATCGTGTCTCTTAAGGTGCTTGCCCTAATTGAGTAGCTCCATACTGTCTTGGTTTAGTTGCCATATTATCTCTATCTATAATTCTCTTGTATGCCTTCCATTATATCTGTGATGTGCCTTAACATACTTGATCCTATACTGGAAGGTTCATCACTACTTCGTTGTCTCAGTTTCTTCTCGCCAAATGCCGCATTTCAGTCTCTAGAGCCTCACTTCAGTTCCTCTTCCTCGAGCCGAGATACCAGCCTGTTAAATATCCGCCTTCCGCTACCGCCCTTAGTGTGAGCTCGCATGCCGCTCTATGGCCCTCACGGATTCGGTTGTTATGTGCAGTTTGTTTTGTGGTTGTGTTGAGCGTTGATGTTGGTGTTGAGCGTGTGTGCTGATGTGGTGGATATGCTGTGTTGCTCTAGGCTTGGACGGGGGAGGAGTCTTGCGGTTTGCGTGATCATACTTTATTTTAGCCCCTAATGTCACAGTAGTCTACCTTTTCTATCTACTTCACTAATGCACCTAGTCAGTGATCTCCCTATATCTACGCTGTTACTTCTATTCCTATCATATGAAAGGGGCTTCGCTATGGCATTATTTTGAAAACAAGGCGTTTCTGACACTTTCAAGCAACTTACACTCTTCCTATAGACACGTACATTCTAAAACCATATACACTTTTATCACTCACAAACCTTACTTTATCACTACTAGATCACCATTATCTTTACACTTCACCCACTCGAATTATTTTTTTGTATGCACTTCAACATTAACTGTATTCTACTATTAATTTTGATTTGTCTTTCAACCTCTTTGATCAATCCTCAATTTCTAATTTGAATGCCTTTACTCTATAAGACATTAAATAATGCCCTTCAAGTTTTGATTTTCCTCTAAGCTATTAAATGGTAATCCTCCTATACTATGTAATGTCCTTCTCACTTTTGAAGGTTCTTTCTTTGATATGTACTTCATCTTTGGATGAAGTCAGTCTTCTTGATATCCCGTTCTCTATAATGAGGTTTCTCTTTCTTTTGAATTGACAATCAATCTTTGATTGGTCAATCTCTACCTCTACCTTATAAATACAGATTTATACTGATATTCATTGCTCTTCTTCTCTCTTATGCTCTTTTTCTCGTAAGGTCTAAGGTCGTATCTCCCACCTAAGGAGGCTAGCCGAATCAACTGCGCCTCCCGCGCCGGTGACGAGAGGCGATCTCCTCGCACTCACTCTCTTCTGCTCGAGAGTCGTTGCGCGCTAGATTGCTGCAGGACCTCCGACGGCGTGTGGTCCACCTTAGTCCGCTTCGTATCTCGTACGTCTTGGGTAGGCGCCTTGGGTGCATCCTCTACACCCCGCCACTTCCCGCTAGGCAGCAATTTTTTTTCTGCAGTCCCATTTTTCCAATTCTGTTTTCCGCGTACCGGCATTGGGATTGCGCCGCTCGCGATTTCGTCTTCGCGCGGTCGACCTCATTACTAATCACGTCCAGGCGCGCATTAATTTTATCCGCGTTCTAATTCAATCGCTGCCGCCCGCCTTCTGAGTCTGCTTTGTTCTTGCTTCCTCTGCCTATATCTGCCAAATTCCCATCTCTCTTCCGTTTCTTTTTCTCACTTTCCTTCCATTCTCCTTTTCCTGGTCTCGCGAGCATGAATTCACTTCCCTTATACCTAAACTAACTACCCTCATAAGAGGTCTACGCCTCCAATTTCTCTTACTTACCCATACTAACCATGTGGCAAAGAATTCTCTTGTTCAATAATGTAAGTACTTAATTGACCCTCCAATCATCTCATCTTTCTTTTTCTCTTACCTTTAACCACTGCATGTGTTTACACATAGTATCTATTTTGTTCCTCATCTACTAGAAACGTATTCTATACTCTGTTTACATATCTAAAGCAGGTAAATAGCACCATAAAAAACACTTATCGAGGTGTTTTCCATATAAACTATACACTAAGGTGGATCCTTAGCTTATATGCTATTTGTCTTCTTACTGCCTCTTACTGCTTTTTCACAACCAATCTCTGCTTACCTGCTGCTTTACCATTCTGCTATGACTGCCTTTCCAACTCCTTCTTTGCCTCCTGCATATTTTATCTCCGCTGTCTTTCCCTAGCTGGTGTAATTCTTTCCTAAGCTTTTTGACTGCTTTAATGCTCTTTCTTCCGATGCTCCTTTTCCGTTGTCCACCCTGACTTCCGTTCATGCACCTTCGCCCACTTTTGTTACCCCTTACAATAAGTACTATATATCGTACGGAATTACCCTTTTCTTTTTTCTCCTTCTTCCTCACTTTCCTTCGCTTTCCAAAATAATTCTTATCTTTCTCTCCCCCACAACATTCTCTACATCTTCCTCCTCTTGCTCTGCAGTTCGCGTGTACCGATCCTACTCACACACGCTGCTTCTCAGTTCCCCGCACGTCCCCACTCTTCCTAATTCTTACCAGTGCATATCATCTTTCGTCTTCTCCATAAATACTCGACTATTTATTTATCCAACGATAGTACATAGATGTAAATACATTCATAGTCAGCGGCTCTTTTACCTTAACACCACTGCGCTGTACACCTTTTGGTTTCTGCTTTAACTTTTCTGCTTACTGTTTTAACTATGATATTTATTAACATTCTGTTTCTTTATATTTGTATTTTTTGTTTTATTATCTTTTTCTGACTTATGTACTTTTTTTTTGTTTAATACTTTCTTTATTTTAAAATTGCAAATTAGAGAAAAAAACATGTAATCTAGATTTTCTGTTATATAAACATTTTATTTTTAATAAATAATGTACGAATTCTTATTCCTTAATCCTAGTATTATCGTTCTAACGACTTCACTTAAGACTAGAGACTAACTTTACACAATCTCATCAAATCTCAGTGCATCATTTATTTTATAAAATTAAGGCAATCAACTTTATTGGATCCATAATATTCTATCTTGACATTACCAAGAACATTAGTCACTCAACTAATATCTACTTCTATCTAATGTTTTATTCGCCTTCTTAACGACCCATCTATTCTACTCTCATTTATTAGAGATGCCATATACATCTATCACTCCACTCTGAAGTATTTATTCTATATACACACTTAGAAATTTCAGATCACAACTAATAGGCGACTATACATGAGCCTGAATCTAGGGCCAGGGTATTCTATCAAGTTTTTTTGTACCTACAACTTATATCTATTTTTAAATTCTTGTTCCTAATTCCCTGCTAAAATTAAGTGTCCGATACTCTACCAACGAATTCTTATTTCTAATTATCTTAATTCTCTAAAGTTTCAAATATCATCAATTATAATTTGTACTCTCAGTCCATATCGTTTCTTCTTCCTCTTTTTCGTCTCTCTGCTTCTCACCTATACTAACGGGAACACTCACCTTCAAAATGTTTGCACCTCTGCAGGTGAGTGGACGAGGCAATGTATTGAATATAACGTCAATAGCTGCTACTTGCCCTTTCTCCCATCCTACCAGGTAGCCTTACACTTGTGGTTTTATAGGCGATAACACTCCTAACAATAATCGATGCCCTTCATTTTTAAACCCACACCCAGCATTTTTCTTTCCTCTTTCTATTTTCACACTCCCCTTTTTATAATCCTCAAAAAGTTCTTAATGAGTACTCACTCTGTATCATCCTTCTCAATTCAATGAGTTGAGGATTGTTCACAGCATAGACCGACCTAACGAAGGTTATAGTGTTTGTAGAATCGATCCGAAAAGACAAGATGCATTCTAGTCAGGGTACCTTCTCAAATGTTTTAAATGATAGGTCCATAAAGCTGACAAGTGCGCGCGGTGGACTCACGCCTGTGAATTCATAGGCGTATTAATCTTACTATTCTTTGGTATCTCAAGATGTCTCCAATACTGTCCATTTCCGTATCTCATTACATCGATTACAACGATTGTAGGCACTTTAGTAGTTCGTAAAAAAACGGTTCTTGAGATATAGAGAGACCATAGCCGTCTCTCTGTTGTATTCACCTAATTATCGCGATCTCAATCACGTCCGTGAGGCAGTTCATTGCTCCGACCCAGTAAGAACTGATACCTTCTGTCTCATAAATAGACCGGAAAGGTTTGCCGAATTTATAGGGCGACTTTTTGTCTATTATAATTCCCAGAGTTATGCGTACAGCCTCTTCACGCTAATCCAACGTCTACGTTATTACTTTCGTGTACGTAAACTCTCTCTCCGTGCTTCAATAATGGTTTCTAGTGCCCCGATATTGCTATCACTTTCCCTCATGAATGTCCTCTTGCTAGGGAAACATTTAAATATTTGGGTCTTCAACCTCTCTTCAACATAAGGGTCCTTCTGCCCAGTTATGCTACTTACGAAAACGCGATACCATTTAGTTCAGAGCCTTTTCCACACTTGACCGTCTTGTGGTGATAATTTACTATCTGTCTGCAACCAAAGAGAAAGCTCCATACAGCTATGCACAACACCAGCTCCTCTCATGGTATCCATACTATAGCCGTATTGGCATGCTTATACCTTTACTTCCTTTATTCTCAAGTAGCTGACAGATTTGTAGGATTTGAGCAACGTGGATAATACAATCTTACGTCACTCTATCATGACTCTGTTTCTGCACTGAGCAAGTATATCCCATTCTAATCCCGGATCTGTCTAAATCCTCTATTCATAGTTTACATCCCTATGATCTCCTACGCTGCTTACCTCATATTATGTGCAATGTTCTTCTCCATCTTCTGATTACACTCAATAAGTACCACATTATCTCCTGGAGATACACTCGCTCTTTTAGCATGTCTACATTATAACATTTAACTACAATGCCAGTTCTATTAGATTTCTTCTGAGTCAAGTAAGAACACATGCCGTTGCCTCAGTCATGTCGCGGAGTCGGAGTTCATTCCCGTTAACAGATAGTATGATCTTCACAGCGCTTCTGTAAACAGTGTCTATTCAACCTTAGGAAATTTGCAGTTCTTGGAATCAATATCTATAAGGATTGGCATTGATCCCGTATAGGAACAGATTTAGTACCATCCAAGGTTTTTGTTGAATTCTCTGTTGCTCTTCATCTATTATCAAACCAAGACCACACTTCCACGTCATGGAGTCAGTACTCGATCTAAAAAGTAGCCTGGAATCATTGACTCTCAGATGAAACTATTCAGTACCTCGATGTAATGAATGCAAGGAGTGAACACATACTGAGATCAAAGAATTTGTACCGCTTAACTTAAGCTTAACTCTTGTTCTTATCTTTCATCTGAGAGAGACCCTCAATTCCACTCTTACAACAATTCACTGATCATATCATCAGGTTCGTTAAAGGACTAACTTCATCTCTGCATGTTGCGATCGCCCGCCTTATCAATGAACTCATTTCATGAAAAACCTTACTGTAATATACATTGTAAAGTGCCACACTACCCTCTGTTATATTGACCTAATCAGCTCTTAGTAACATCATAGCAAATACACTCATAAACAATGTAGTCGTTTAACAGGATGGCCATTCGGTTAAGTCTTCTTTTTTTTAATGACATTCTTTTCCTTTGAATTAACATACTGACCCTTGTTCTGACATTTTGATACGATCTTATAATTTACTAACATCAATACCTACATCTCATTGAAACATCGGTTTATACGTCTTTCTTATGCTGTACGAGTTTTCCTGGCACATACTGAATAGTATGTCAACTGTTTCTTTATTAGCTTTTTTTATAATACCTATTAACTCCCTCTACATCCTCTCTCTGAGTCAGAGGCCTATTGGCCTTTCTCTCATCAGCTATGGCAAATAATCACACCAAGCATACCCCTTGCATTTGTTTCCCCCTGAATACCCTTATCTTTATCCTACTCAATTATATTTTACGAGGCGAGTATCCTTTCTTACTCATTTATCTTTACACTGCGAGAGATATTTTTATATCGAATTGAAAAAATATCTATGTCTTGAACTACTCTTTCACATTACCATATATGCCATTAGCTGCTGTAATCACTTGAATCTCGATTCGTTCTTCTTTACTAGATTGTTCATCTCCTTAGCATATACAAGTAGCATCGTATGATGAGCCGGATAAAGACGATTGCCTTCTCATCTTTATATGTATCACGTACATGATCGACTCAAAATTTTGATTCATCACAAGTAGATATTGAACATTAATGCGATGTTTAACTTACTCTCTGGAAAATCAAATCTTACCTTCAAATAAGGAGTCTTTATAGCCTACGACTATCTATAGCGAAGCATAAATTACATTTGTTATATCTATATTTCCTTTCTAGCTCCATTACCTGGATTGTATGGAGCATTACTCGGATGGTATCATGTTATAATACAGTTAATTACTCTGATATCTGCTTCATATCTTATATTCTTTTGTGTTCATGTGGAGTCATGCGGTTATCCTCCACAGATAGATCAATATTAATATATTATTACCTACATATCATAGTAGGGTATTCATCATGAATATAATTTAATTTCCAACATTTCAGCCTTCACGTCTATCGAATATTGTTTATCGATTGCTATTGCGATACGTTCGGAGAAAAAACATGTCCGTGCTATTTGTAACAGCAGTTTCAGATTTATTTTTAGGTCAACAATAAAGATATTATATCTATTTTATGTTCTTTTCCAAATATGGTAAGCATTCAATCAGTTTGTTATAGCCAACCTCCCTTAACGATTTAATAGACATAAGTCAATGAAACTGGAAATGACGAGAGAGATTACTAGACGCCTCGATTATAAAATAGGACCTCCGCCATAGTAATTGCCTGTGCAAAAGAACGTTATTCTTTTGAATATATATGCCTGATCCTAGGCAGATAAACTGATATTCTTTCCTACTCGGAGAATCATAGTCTTTCAACCACATATACTAACTCTAGATTCACCAACGACTTCTTAATCAAGAATAGATCGCTATGATGCAGTTAATATTTTCCTCCTATGATTTTTCCGTATAATATATCCTTTATCTTTCTAACTTCTACTTCTGTTATCTTTCTCTCTTCTAAGGTTGTATTATGCAGATCCCTTAGCACAGTTGTAAATTTCTACGAGAAGGCTCTCGCATTTCAGGGGATAAAATATCCAATGAAAACGACATGAAGGCAGAAAGTATCAATAACCACATTGAGCTAAAACTCCTGATAGTAGAAGTGATAACTGACATATGATCTCTCTTAACTTCACTTCTATCTCATATAGAGTAAGTTCACCTCTGCAGGATATTTTGTCCACCTTTCTATCTTACCACAAGTAACTGCTATACTCTTTCCACCATTTTACCTCTATCGTAGCTTAATATTATTATGAGTCAAACCATAATTAATATTTACAGATTGGACTATTCATAATCTCTTTTGCTGCTGATATAGAGTGAACAAACTTTTTTGAATTTTTTACATGTGTGAGAATCTCCTAATATTATCCGTACGTTAAACTATCATGCACGGAAGTCGAATTGTTTCGTAGGGTTTGTGGACTTAAAATACTTCCCTGTTAGGACCTGAACCCGGAATCATATCCTTTCTAAACCCTGTTTCTTTTCGAAAGAAACTACTTTACATAAACGGCATGTCACTTCTTTTATCGCCGCAATTGATTCTTTTATTTTGCTGCTTCTTTTTCATCCCTTATGCATTCACTAAGTTAACCCTCAGTTGGTTTTGAACATTTTGTATAGAGTGGTATTCTTAAGTGTTCTATGGTAAGGAGTTTGTAAAGATAACCCAAGCCTCCGTCCATTTACAATAAGTATCTTTTTATAGAATAGTTTTTCTATTTGTTAGTCAGGAAGGTACTATGTTCAGTGCGTTCTTATTATGTAATAGTCAACGTTGTGTATCCTTTTCAACTATGCCTTGTTTGTTTACGGAAAATTATGTAATGCTTACCATAACCCAAGTCATTCCTTAAACTCTCGCCTCTGAATTCATCCTGAATCTGGTCAAAATTGCATTAGGTGTTTCTCTGCGGCTCTAGTATCATTTCTAAGTACTGCATGGCGACTTTAGCTGATCTTTTCATCTTTATATTGGCCTCTAAACTCACAGTATGGCTTAGAGTATACTCTTCAATACATAAGTAATATGGAAGTTTTACCTTCATATATATGAGCTGTATTTTATCATTTCCGATATAATCTAACTGCCAACGCTATTGACGTGGCAGATTGTTTCCTGTGTATGAAATTTTTTTCTTACACTTTTATTTTTATGTTAATTGCCTCTTCACCTCAAATATGCTTTAGCTTTTTTTTCCTCATATTAGGATACTTAAAGCAAACCTATGAACCCCCAAATAACCTATTTGCTTCCCTCAGATTCGAAGTAATACTACACTACTCCTTCGCCTCCATGTTGCTCTACTGACACACGTGTAAGCGTTATATTTATTTAATATAATATTATATATATATATATATATATATATATACTATGTTTTAATTTGTAGGCTTAAGATCGAGATTTATATTTTTCCACAAAATATGTGAATATTCAGTCCAAGAAAAAGAATAGAGAAAAAGATTTTAAAATAATCAATTTACTTCATTTAGCATAATTACATACTAAATATATATGATAACATAATTACGATTTAATCCACATATATTATTCTTATTCTGTTTTTCTCTAGTCTGCCTGCTGTTAATTATTTCTTAAATTCTATCTGATCGTAAGAATGTGCCCTGGATGACTTGAATTCATGGTTTTGTGTCGTAATCGGGGCATATTATCTCAAGTCTTGTTCTTACGGCTTCTTATTATATTATTCGTTTGAATGTTCAATTGAAGAGTTCTGAAGTTCTTTGTTGAAGTGGTCGTATTATATAGAGAGTGACGCACCAATTTGAAGGTAGGAAAGAGTCTGGAGAGAACTATCGTGAGCAAAAGAGTTGATATGAGAAAGAGGCCTAGACTTCACCTTTCAAAGAGGGCCGTGTGAGCGTACCCATCCCAGATGTGTGAGCCATACTCCATAAAGGAACTATCGACGCTCCTATGAAGAACAAGGAAATGCCTTGGTGTGAAGAAATTTTGAAAGCGCCTCAGAACACCCAACCTCTTAGAAGCTTTTTTAGTAAGAGAAGTATTGTGAGCCTTTCAAGAAGATCCCGATAAAATGAAACAACAAGAATATTATGGACAGATGAAGGGTTGAATTGTTTTTTGTAAACATGTTATAGTTGTGAAGAAAACTATGTAGAGTAGAAAGCTGAGGGAACTGAGTATTTGAGTCATTGAAAACACCATATTTTCTCTGGTCTATTTAGATATTTGGGAAAATCAAAGGTTAGTTGCTTCAAGGTCACCCTCCTAGCATAAGTTTTTCGCTGTTGGTTGAGAAGTTTGAAAATTAGAGGAATAATGAAGGTGGGAGTCGTTGGCATGGGAGTAAATAGAATATGAAATAAAAGGAAGCTCATTAATGAAAATAAAAGTAGTTGGAGATAAGACAGAACCCTGGGGAAATCCATTTTTAATAGATTTAAGGGATGAGCTGTAGCAGTCAACAACAGCCACTATTGAACGATTGGGAAAGAAATCAGACAGAAGGTTACAGAAAGAAGATTTCGAAAGAAAGAAGTTTTAAAATCCAAGTTTTGAACTTGACTTTCTCTAAAACTGTTGGTATATTCAGCGGTACATCAAAGTATTCGCCGAAATGTCGAAGAGCAGAGGACAAAGAATAAGAGAGAATGGAAAGGAAATCACAAGTAAAACGGTTCTTTTGCAAACCATTTTGGTGATCTGAAATAATATTAGAAGATTTAAGATATTCCAAAACCTTCCTGTTAAAGGCAGATTCAAAACCATTGGAAAGTACTGAGCTTTTTTAAGAGTGTTGAGAGGGATCACCTTTTCGGCACAGGTTAAATGAACACACACTTCCAGTAAGAAGGGAAGGTTAAAGACCACTGATGTAGACGAACGTTTCCCAACCGTGGTCCACACGGTCCCCCAGGGGTCCACTGCTAGCATCATTGGATTAATTTATTATAAGCTTTTACTAACCTACAAATAAATATTTAATTTAGGAATATTACTTATGAGTATATGGGGGTCCACAAACGTAAAGTTAGGACTCGGGGGGGGGGGGGGCACAAGCAATGAAAGGGTGGGAACTCCAGATATATACGAAATAGTTTATCAAAACAGGTTGCAATCTCTTGAGTACAAGTTTAAGACCCGCAGATAGGATACCATCAGAACATCACACCTTCTCAGTACTAAGGTCAGAAAGAGTAGATATCACATCTTTAGAAGAAATTGCAAAGTTAGGCTTAAATAAGTGGGAGGAAGGTAGGAAAAGAGGAGTAGGTTTAAAGGAGTCATCTAAAGTGGAATTAGAAGGAAAGGTGTGAGGAAAGAGTTCTGCTTTAGAAGAAGGCAAGAGAGCTGTGTTGATGTCAGAAGAAACTAGAAGAAGAAAAGAGAAGCAAGCATATTTGGAGTTTGCATTCTTTTTTTTAGCAAAAAGCCAGAAAGCAAATCTAGCAGCGAAAGCAAAGTAAAAGTAAGAAGGAGTAACCAGAAAGACTATTTAATTTTCCATGTTGAAAAGGGTTCTTAGTATTACGTGGATAGATTTGCTCAATTTATGGGTGAAATAAAAGAAGAATGAGATTCTTGGGTATGAAGACGACATAAATTTCTGAAGGCATCCTCCCTGAGGCGAATAGCACGAGAACAAGTATAGTTAATGCAGGTCTTTTGAGTTTTAGTCGAATGAAAAAAGAATGGAATATACGCCTCCGTACCAGACCAGAGAAAATCACGCCTATTCAATAATCGTTCCAGTGAAAATAAAAAAGCTCGCCAGCAAATCCGACCAGTATTTGACACCTAAGTACCAAAACAATTTCATCTCCTTAGGTGGTGGTCTTTCTTCCGGAAGAATTGAAGAGAGAGAGAGAGAGAGAGAATGGAATACAGAGATAAGAAAATGATCGGAGGAAACCATAGGCGGAAGGATAGGCTTCATTTTTTATTTGTGCATTAGAAGCTGAATCGGTAGAATATAAATTTTGAAATTATTTTCTTAATTTCCATCCGATTTACATAAAAAAACAAAAAAACAAAAAAAAACAAAACAAAAAAAAACAAAAAAAACGCAGCATTAGGAGAATCTAAAACGTTAATTTCGAGCACTTTCCTGTCTATCTGTTTATCTCTATTGACATTTGAAAGTAACATCATATCGGGGACATTTTTGAGAATCTAATTTAACATGATTTGTCGAATTGACTTGAAATTTGAACTATACAAAGATTGCTGTTATCTAAAAAACATAGTACCGAATTTTGATACCAGCAGCCAATTCCCAAATGTATCAAATTTCTAACGGAAGGGAAAAAATTTTTCAAAAAATTTTTTTTGGGGATAACTATTTTTTTCCTTTTCATCCGATCAATATGAAATTATCAGGGCACATATAAATGGTCGAGTTACACTTTTTAATTAGATCATTTTTGTATAACAAAATGTTTTGCCTTTGAGCAAAGGAAAAGTTTCTAAAAAATACTGCTGATGAACACTATTACCATTTCTCTATCAACAATAACCTCTGGCAGATGGTGCAACTCTCTACACTTATCTATTAGTCCTGGAGATGAACCCAAAATACTAGACCTATTCTTAACTTCCAATCTTTCTCCTTATAATGTTTAAATATTTCTACATCTTTGTTCTTCCGCTCACCATATTATTTACATACCCTGTTTTGTCTCTTAATACCTTCCACAGAAACGATCCCGGCCTCAGTAAGAAAACGATTTTGGCACTTTGGTACAACAGCTAAATGTTCGGCATTGTGGTGGCACCTCTTTCCTTTCCCAAGAAAGATCATTGCTTCTATGGGAAGGGTCCTACGGAGAGTGAAGAACGCATAACCGAAATGATTTCCTCTAACATGGAGACATGCATCGCATATTTTTACCGTTTAAGCAAAATTAATAAACCTTGGTTTAATGCTGCATGTTTTCGTGCCATTTGATGTAGGGACGTTCCTTTCAGGAATTATCGTCATTTCCAAACTACAAAAACTCGTACAACTTTTATATAAGCCTTGACAAAAAAATTTTTTTTTATAGCTATCGTCCTATCGCTTTAACCTCCGTTCATTCTAAAGTTTTAAATCCATCTTTAACAGGAAGATATGGAAACATCCTAAATCATCTAATCTTATTTCTAATCACCAGTAAGACTTCCGAAAGAATGCTCGCCAAGTGATTTTCTTCCTCATCATTCTAATTCTTGGTCTTTCGCTCTTTGATATTTCTGTGAATTTTTGCTGTTGTGGCGCTAGACATGTCGAAACCATTCGACAGAATCTGACACAAATTTCTTTCTTTCGTATCTATCCATCCTCAATGTCACTTTCTCTCCGATTTCCTTCCAGATATATCTATAACAGAAGTTGTATACATCCGTTATTTACCATTTATATCTATCACTATTGATGTTATTACTCAGAATTTGGTCCTATCAACAGCTTCAGCGTCTATACACTCTTACGCCGCTGATAATTCCACCTTTCATCACTCCTTTCACTTTGAAAAGCGTCCCACGCAGCTTCAAGTAGCTGACTTTTGGATGTCGGAATTGTAGCCACTGACCACTTGTCCATCTTGTAATTCTAATTGCAGGAGAGATAGCATAGTTGTAATCAATGTCTCAAAAACTCAATTCTTTCAAATCTATATAACCTTCCACACAATTCTGATATCTTCTTTAAAAACATGTAACACAATCTTTCCTCTTTTATTAATATTTCTTTTCTGGTGACCCCCCTCTGAAATGATCATATTACTTCTCTCACTAAAGAAGTTTGTAAGACGTTAGTGGTTTTGAGGAGTCTTCAGAATTTCTTAATACCACCCCAATTTTTTACCTTGCATAAAGACGTTGCTTATCTTTTTATGGAGTATGCATCATCACATATCAAGGGTGGTTTCACTCACACAACCCTTCTTGTAAAGGTGGAGTCTTGAGTTTTTCGTGTTATCATTTCAAGGGCTTCCTCCTCACTAACTCTTCATCAGTTTATTTCTTGCAGTCGTCGAACTGTTAATGACTCTAACTGTAACATTGGTATTAAAACAAAGACATTCTTTTTCCCTACATTCTTCTCCTTTGATAATAGCTTGTATGTCTCGTCTATCTAAACAGTCTCATCCTTTTTCTGCCCAACTCTCAGGTCCCAGATTTAACAGCTATGCTCATTCTTACATACATTCTACTGGTAAAATCTATAACGCTCTTCCTTCTTTTCTTTACTCCATTTCCTATGATTTGAACACTTCCAAACGGTTCCTTAGTTCATTGCATGTTTAATAAACATTTCTCAACTTTGGTGGATTTTATATAGTTTGTGGGGTCTTGGACTTTACAACCAGAGTATATATAATATATATATATATATATATATATATATATATATATATATATATATATATATATATATATATATATATATACTTATATATGATATATATATATATATATATATATATATATATATTTACATACAGATATATATATATATATATAACATATATATAATATATATGTGTGTGTGTGTGTGTGTGTGTGTGTGTGTGAATATTTATAATGCGAGACAGGATTAACGCTCTTTACTTGAAGCATAAGTAAAAAGGAGTTTGTCAGAGTGAAAAAAAAGATTGAAGAAGGAAAGATAAATTTGTTTGTGGTTAAGGGGAGACTTTATCCTGAACCTCCTACTTTTTTGAAGTCAAATCAAAATTTTCACATTTTTTTTATTATCTAGATTATTAAAAACTAAAAAACATTTTCAACATTATTTTTAAAAATTCTAAATGGTTTTAGATACAGAAATTTATTTAGAGGTGTCGAACTAAAAATTTCAATTCCAGTCAAAATTTAAATTCCAGGTTCGAAATTAAAAATGTTTGTTATAATTATAGAAAATCTATTTTTTTTTCATATTCATCCGAGCAACACTTCATACGAGTT